>CAJHNH020001470.1:145000-162500 GCA_905116865.2 Candidula unifasciata
AAAAAAAAAAACATATTATAAAGTGACAAACCACAACCATGAAAACTCACTGAGGTGAAAATCACCAGTTTTGCTCTTAGGGGACTGACGTAAGACCGTTTAGCGTTTACGTGACTTTGGCATAGGGCGGACTAAGTTACTTCTATGATCATTACATTTATTATTTGCTTTTATTACGTTCGCTTTTGTTTGTTTGTCTGGTACAAGCATTTGCATCGACTTTTGCACCATATCCTAATAAGGTATCTAGTAAAATTGCACACACGCACCCACAAACTCACGTACACGCCCGCCGCGCGCGCACACACACACACACACGCATGCACACACACGCAGTCACGCACGCACACACGCACGCACACACACGCACACACACGCAAACAATATCTAATACTCTCCATGTGGAAAATGTAAGCCATTATCTGTGTACACTTAATACATTTGTTATATCTACAAATGTTAGATAATTGTAGGCATATTATAATTAATGGCACCTGACGCTTCTATCAGCCGTAATGTAAAATTGTAGATACATTTTGAACAGAGAATAATTTACACTTGTGTGTCCATTAAAAAGTATGTGATCAAGTATTTGTGTCTTTTTAGCGCATTAACTACGTGATCAATGTTAAATAAAAGTTTACTTTCATGAAAAGTTTTTACATAGTTTCTAACAGCATCTGGATTGGAATCTCTGATGAAAGGAAAGAAGGAGCCTGGCGATCTGCGTGGACAAGGACAAATGTGACATTCTTCGCTTGGGGTCCGGGCAATCCAGAAAGCAATAGGGATGGTAGGGACTTCTTTACAGTTGCAGATTGTGTTCTTCTTCTCTTCCACCTTGTACCTCATCGAAGTGTCGAGGGGAGATGTAATGTTCGTCGATGGGCTCTGTCAAGAGCACTATTAAGACTGATGTTCATTTCTGTAAGGCTGTTCTAATGCCATCAATCCATATTTTCCGAGGTCTTCCACTCGCTCTATACCAGTTGTAACGTTTTAGTGTTGCTCGCTGTGGCAGAGAGTACCAGGGCATTCTTGTTAGGTGTCCAAATCACTTCATTTGTTGTTCTTTGTTGACCTCTAAGACTGGCTTTATTCCTAGCATTCGTCTGATTTCATGATTTCGTATTCTGTCTTTCCTTGAAACTCCTGCAGCTCTTCTAGGGCATTTCATCTCTGTTGTCACAATTTTACGTTCGTTGGAGGATGTAAGTGTCGACGTTTGGCATTGATAGCATAGTGCTGGCCAAAAAATAGTTCTGACAAGATTCACTTTAGTACTACGAGGTTTCTGCTTGTGTGTCAACGGGTAAGATAGTTGCCCCATTACTTGATTAGCTTTGGCAAATCTGGAGGATATTTCTCTGTCAAATTTTCCGTCGGATGTGATAATTGCTCCCAAATACTTAAATTCCACTGTTTGTCTCATGGTGTTGTTTTTTAATTTTATTTCTCAATTGTCCTTATGTCTTTCTATCATCATTGTCTCTTTCTTCGTAGTGTTTATTTTCATATTATATTTCTCCCCTTTGATACTAATTTGATTTAGGTGGTTCTGTAGGCATTCCGTATTTTCTGCTATTGCCTGGTCGTCGGCGAATAGTAATTCTGTAATATCTTCTTCATGATTAAAGTTCATTTCGCTACATATGGTATCCACGTATATTATAAAATGAAGCGGCGATAGTACACAGCCCTGACGCACACCAGAGTTCACTATAAAAGTTCTTGACAACCCTGCCTTCGATCTTATACAGCATTTACCACTTGTGTACAGACTTTTGCAAATAATAATGAGATGACTGCTGATTCCCTTTTTTCCCATACAATTCCACAACATATTCCTGTCGACTCTTTCAAAGGTAGATTGTGTTAATTAGTATACATTGGTGGCTTTACGGATACACACGCACAAATACAAGCAATCACTGAGCAGACTGACACATACACCCGTGCACGTAAATATACAAACACACACACACATGCACATAAGAACATAACTTAGACTTATTGGTTCTCCTTTAAATAACGGTCGCTAGTTGGACGTCGACGGCCGCTTAGTCGGAGTTCACTCCCCTGGCTGCAGTGCAGTGGACAAGTCACGAATCAAAAAACACAGTGAGGCCGACGTGCCTGCTAGAGCTAGACCACGCGCTGCGACTGACAGTAGCGACCGCGGTCTTGCGACGCAAGACTCTCGTAGACCACGCGCTGCGACTCACATTAGCGACCGCGTTCTTCCGACGCAAGACTTAGTGACCGTAGATGTGAGACCTGCGGATCTGTATGTCATAATGAGCGATAAGAATGCGTGGTTTCCGCGATGTGTTACCCTAACCCTACCCCTAACCCTACCCCAAACCTTAACCCTACCTCTAACTCTAACCCTAACCCAACCCCTAACCCTCACCCTTACCCTACCCCAAACCATAACCCTAACCCTACCCCTAACTCTAACCCTAACCCAAACCCTAACCCTAACCCTACCCCTAACTCTAACCTACCCCAAACCCTAACCCTAACCCTACCCCTAACCCTACCCCTAACCCTACCCCAAACCCTACCATAACTCTAACCCTAACCCTACCCCAAACCCTAACCCAAAACCTAAGCCTAACCCTAGGATGACAGGTAACTATCTCATTTGTGTCGTTCCCTCTTGTCCACTCAGTAATTGCACTGCAGCCAGGGGACTGAACTCCGACTAAGCGGCCGCCGCCTTCCAGCTAGCGACCGATATTTTAAGGAGAGCCGACTTATTTGTCTATATATAAATACATATATACAGGAACACACACAGATACGAGCACATAAAGGCGAAGACATACACATAAATACACACCAACACACACACACACACACTCACGTACACAAAAACATAATCATAGGCTCTCGAGCCGTAGCTGTGGCTGCTTACATAAATAAGTACATACATAAGGAACACACACATACAAATACATCAATGCAAAGACATACACACACCTACATACCAACTTACACACGCACACACACACAAACACCTAAAGCATTATTATTCTATGCTAGAGTTTGGTTCTTATACAAGTGTAGACGCACACACGTATAGACATGCAAAATCACACTCACATACATGATACCGCACACATAGAACACTTGCACACATATACACACATGCACACGTACACACACAGAGGTGAGAACATTAGAATGGCTTTTTGAGTATAAAACAGTATGTAGACGTCATGGAAGCAAAGAAACGGCGCCATCTCCCCATTAAAGGTTGGTTACAATGAATGTCTATCATTCTCTTTCGCCCTGGTATGACGCACTCTTGGTCCTTGCTTTATCGAATCAATTCCACGGAATACATTCCTCCACGCTGTCGCTTCAGTTTCATCAGCACTCGTTTCTGCTGGTCTGCCTCTTCTACCGTTGATATTTCCAAGCATCATGATATGGTCCGATGTCTTTCTTCTCATCACGTGACTGAAAATCACAACCTGTCTCTTAAAAAAAAAAATGCTTGTATATTGTTGTCTAATTTTATTTGCCATTTTCAGGCAGTCGTTATTAGTTTGTTCTGGCTGTCCAAGATATCCTCAGCATGCTTCTCGGAATGCACGAATACGCGTACTCGGTGTGTCTAAAACGGTGCCAGTACTCAACACATGTGATATGGACGATACTGTAAAACGCGTACCTAATGAGAATGATACAACTTAAAATGCCCGGCTCTCTAGCGTAATTGGCTAAAACCGGATTGCGCGGTGAGCGGGTGACGAACTCCTTGTGGTCCGGGTTCACTCCCGGGGGTAGGCAGAAAAGGCACATTTCTCCCAGATTTACGGTATTTACAATGGAATCAATGCCGAAAGGTTGCGATATCCATAATACCGAGCCTAAGGGTTAACAACTCATGGCTTCTGGATACTAAAACAAACAAACAAACAAACAACAAACAAACATACAACTTAAAATGGCTGTGGGCTCTGGGCGCCACTCGACACTCAGAGGGAATGTAAGGCAAGTAGTTAACCATAATACAACGAGTACCATCAGTATAGAAACCGTCTCTTGAGGCGGAGGTAATTTAGGCTGGTCCTGAATGTTGCGATGTCGAGATGAACCACAAAGTATCTACTACAGCAGCGCTGAAAAAAAAAAAGAAAGCTCTGTATGTATGTGATTTTTTTTCTTCTCTATGTACAGATAAAGACTGCGTGGAGATGAACAAAGATATGGGTTATAAGTGGAATATCAACAACTGTGATCTAAAAAGAAGTGTGATTTGTGAGAGCAGGTTAGTGCATTCAATCTAAATACCTCTAGGGAAAATCACTTCCTCGTTCTTTTGTGTTTTGACCGGCGGTATTCCGGCGAAAGGTCCTGATTGTTCGTCCACTTATGGACTTCGGCATTGTTCCAGGACTTGAGTTTTGCGTGCACGTCCCAAAGATGGGGAAAAGTTACAACATAAAGTGTAAAAGGCGTTTGATCCAGGACACGTCTCCAAAATGAAGGATGTCCGCAGTGTATCTCCAACACACTCTCTTGTCTGCAGTGTATCTCCAACACACTCCTTGTCACAGTGTATCTCCAACACACTCCTTGTCACAGTGTATCTCCAACACACTCCTTGTCTGCAGTGTATCTCCAACACATTCCGTGTCTGCAGTGTATCTCCAACACACTCCGTGTCTGCAGTGTATCTCCAACACACTCCTCGTCACAGTGTATCTCCAACACACTCCTCGTCACAGTGTATCTCCAACACACTCCATGTCACAGTGTATCTCCAACACACTCCTTGTCACAGCGTATCTCCAACACACTCCTTGTCTCGCATTGGTTGCAAACTCACTGAGACTTTTTTACGTCAAGCATGACATGCTTAAGTACGTGGGTTCCCTGATAACATCAGATGGAAGATGTATTACAGAATTCAAATGTAGAATAACTCAAGCAATGGCAGTATTTTACAAAAGGAAGAATATTTTATCAAATCTTTCCTTTCCAAAAGAGAATTATAAAAAGCTTTATTAATCTGTTTTTGATATGGGAAAGTGAATCATGGGCAGTTGGTAAGTTAGAGAAAACCTATATGGAAGCTGCGGAGATGTTGTTTCACAGGCGAATGATGAGAATATCCTGGACAGAAAACAAGAGTAATGAAGATGTCTTGACAGAAACTGACTAACGAAGGGAACTGCCCACATCAGAAATAGTCTATCTACATTCTTCGGTTATGCGACGAGAAGGAGAAAACTGGAGTACGTTGTGGCAATAGGAAAGTTGAAGGGGAGGAGAAGCAGAGCGAGAGAACAGATGCTGGATAGTCTGACATCATAGCATGGAGAAACATCTGTATCGGAGTTGACTGAATATACAAGAGACAGAAGTTTTTGTCTACAAATTATTTTTATGATTGTTATTTAGAACCCTGGGTTTTCGTTCGGAAGACAAAGAAAAGAATCCTTGGTAACGCGTTGGATCTTTTTTTCTGTTGGAGGTATACAAAAAACACCTAACCTTCAACTTCGTGACCAAGCAGCCCTAAATCGTCCCCATGTCCAGAACAGTTATATCCTAAGCCCTATCGAGTGGAAAAGACAGGCTTTAGCGCATTCATATATATATATATATAAGAACGAAAAAAAAATCCTTCAAAGAGGAAGAAAGGAAAACAGTCTGAAGCAGTTGAATACTTTTGAGTAATATAAAGAGACCAAAGCATCCTAATAATTGGGAGAAAACAATGTCGACGAGTTAGGAAATGGTACGGAGAGCATAGAAGCTAATCTGGGCTTCCTACTTTCCTGTTTTTCACCTATGAAAAATCTTCAGTTTTGGCACCTGGAATGCTAGAACCATATATTATTTGGGGAAAAAAATATAATGTTAGCACTTTAGAGCATACGTTAGGAAAATGTAATAATAATAATAATAATAATAATAATAATAATAATAATAATAATAATAAAAATACTGTAACAGGGATGGTCTTTCACCAAAGCTTGAAGGACCAAAGAAATAAAGAAAGATCATATTTACACACACTGACTCATTTACACATAAACGCACACAGGATGAGTATAAGAGAGTGAAGTAAAGGGGAGGAAGTGCATATAAATGTGAGCTGCACGTGCCTGACCAAAAGTCACGTGCCTCTCCAAACAAACAGTTACTAGACACGTGACTATCCAAACAAACATAGATTAGACACGTCCCTGTCCTGCCAACACGATTAGACACGTCCCTGTCCAAACAAATATTAACAAGAAATGTGCCTGCCCAAACAAACAGGATTGTACACGCGCCCATCCAAACAAACATGGATTAGACGAGTGCACGTCATAACAAATAGGCATTAGCCAAGTACGTGTCTAAACATACATGGATTAGACACGTGTATATCCAAACAAACAGGTATTAAACACGTGCATTCCAAACAAGCATGGATTAGACACGTGTCTTTCCAAACAAACACGCATTAGACACCTGCATGTCCAAACAAACATGGATTAGACATGTGTCTATCCAAACAAGCATGGTTTAGTCACGTGCATGTCCATACAATCATAGGTTAGACACGCGTCTGTCCAAACAAACAGGCATTAGACACGTGCATGTCTATATAAACATGGGTTAGACACGTGTCTGTCTAAACAAACAGGCATTAGATACGTGCATGTCCAAACAAACAAGCATTAGACACGTGCATGTCCATAAAAAAAAGGCATTAGACACGTGTATGTCCATACAAACATGGGTTAGACACGCGTCTGTCTAAACAAACAGGCATTAGATACGTGCATGTCCATACAAACATGGGTTAGAGACGTGTCTGTCAAAACAAGCACGAATTAGCCACATGCCTGTCCAAACAAACAGCGATAAAAATCAGAATGGCAATTTGATTTCTAAGGGGGGTAGTATGCTTGTTTAGGGGGCGATGTGGAAGGGGGGGGGGGCGGCGGGGGGCATTCGAAAAATAAAAAATCGATGTTAAAAGTTATAAAAATGTTATATAGGATACATATACATTTTAGAAAGGCTTAGGTGGGGTATGGCACGCAGGCACACACACACACACAAGTTGGGAAACGCTGTTCTTGACTATGTCAACTGAGTTAAGTCAAGAATTAACATCACAACACTCAGGGCATTCCCATGCATGCTCCCTTCTCATCTTCAGCAGCCAGCGTTACAATACTGATGGTACCGGTCACAATTTGGTTACATGTCCGTCTTGCCTTTCCCCTGAGTGTACAGACCCTCTGGTTACACCCAGGTACCTAATTTTCTCTAGGCCATAATAATTTTTTTTCCCTACTGATTCCGTTGCTTGTTCCAAAAGGGCCTTGACCACATCTGCCTTGTAACCATACCAACCATCTTGGGCGTATAGATCCATACGCATATGTGCGTAACATCATTGTACGGCGCACCTGTGATCCGTAGAATTCCGCGTCAACTTAATCAATAACAATGAGTTTCAAGTTCAGAACTGACACCATAGAACTCGAGAAACTCCCATAAACGCCCCGTCCCCGACCGTCAGCAGCAAGCTTAGATTTCCAGTACCGATGGTACCAGTAGCTTTCTGATTGTACGTCCGTCTCGCCCGTCCCCAGAGTGTTGAGCGTCGCAAGATCTCCTGGTCACTCCTAAGCAACAATAATCAATCACACTAAACTCTCGAACAACTGTAATGAGCTTGTACGGCTTTTATAACATAACATAATAATGGCATCCGACAGCCCCGGGGGACTATGGAGATGTGCCGCTGGCTTTGGGAACAGCATCTGCTGTGACTGTAAAGTCCGATGCGGGAATGGCAGCCTTCGCCACACAGGATACACACAAAAGTAGATACTCCCTCGTTGTGAGGCAGTTTTACTCTCCGGTGTCTCCTCTCCACAGCTCGTTGTGTTCGGTTTCTTTCAAAATGTGACAGTCCGTCTTTCACTTTCTGTCTCCATATTAGTCGATCTGCGGCTGATTTTTCCCATGTCTCTGTGTTGGTATCTATAAGGTCACGTTTGCATACATCTTTATAGCGCAGCTTTGGCCTTCCTGTAGGTCTATTCACAGTTACCAATTCACCATATAGGAGATCTTTTGGAATACGACCATCCTCCATGCGGGAGACATGTCCCAGCCAGCGCAGACGTCTTTGCTTCAGTATACAATACATTGATGGTATTTTTGCTCTTATGAGCACACATTCGTTGGAGACAAGGTCTCGCGATAATTTACCAAGGATGCGTCTCAGACAGCGCATATGGAAGGTATTCAGTCTTTTTTCCTGTGGAGCATAGAGAGTCCAGGATTCGCAGCCGTACAGTAATGTGCTCAGGACACAAGACTCATAAACCTTCATTTTTGTATTATCAGTTAGCTTTTTGTTTGACCAGACTCTCTTTGTACAGCTTTTATAGAAGTGCACTAAGCTTGCCAAAAGAGAGTTAACTGAATGTTACTAATATAAATGAATGCGGCGACCTTTGCTTAGGTGTTGCGAGTCCGACTCGTAATTCCACGGTCCGGCGATTGAAACCCACTGATGGCTGCGATATTTTTTATCATGGTAGGTGGCGTCGCAGGTCGACCCAGCCTAAAATGGGTACCAGGATGGATGTCCTGGGGAAGTAAAGACGGCCAGCGTAATGCTGACCACATTACCCACCTGGTGCCGATTGGTCTGTAAAACTATGGGCGCTTTTCCCATATTATTGATGTTCTTAAAGACGTGGAAAGGGATCTCTACAAATATTTGTATTAGTATATATATATATATATATATATATATATATATATATATATATATATATATATATATATATATATATATATATATATATATAATATATATACTTTTATAATTTCTAGCCCTGATAAACATGACCCCCTTAAATAGGATGTACCGATGAACTGATAGTTGGCAGTAAAGAGAATCACACAGACAAGAGAACGAGATGACACCAAGAAAGTTTCTCACACAGGAACACACCACAAATTAAAAGACACTTTGTCATATCGATCCAGCTATCCCACACAGTTGAGCAAAATCAAATACACAATAATAAAAATAAAATAAAAACAACACTGATATACGGGTACAATAAATTGTGATGTATGTGGATGAAAGTAAAACAATTTAAGACCGTAGAAGTGGTGTTTCCAGTTTACAGGTAACTAAATAAAAGACCATTTTCCACGCCTTGAAATGTATTGGGAACATAGGGAAAAGTAAAAAGGATTGGACCCTTTTCTACACCTTTCAGGTGTATTGGGTATATAGGGCTAGACTTATTTTTTATCGACCAATGAGCACTGGATTGGTGATATTGTCAGCATCACACCGGCCGCATCACACAGGACTCTACCTGGTAACCATACCCACTCAAGGATGGGTTGATCTGAGAGACAAGTTCATTCCAAAAAAAAATCTAGCTACATCAGGACCCGAACCCACGACATTCCGATCAGCAGGCAAGCGTCTAGCCGCTACACCATGGTGGCTTACTTCTATCTCTCTACTTCCATTACATTCTGACACGTGATCTTCTATGCCATAATGTCAAACTGTCTAGCATCTACTATCTATGTCTAACTGGGCCTCTTTTACTCCTCAGCTTTCCTACCGTCATGATGCACTCTATTTGTCTGCTTTTTATGACATGACCGAGGAAAGTAGATTGTCCCTTTCTTTTGTGGTTAGGCAGTTATCTTCGATCCTCGCATGAGTTCTGGGGCCTCACTGTGGGAAAAGACAAGAATAGACTTACTGCCTTCCCAGGCGTGTCGTAGGAGTCGACTAATTAGGGGCATCCTTCGAAGTCGGAGCACATCTGTGCTTGAAGACATCGTGCGCTTTGTCTTGTGTCTAGGGGATTTGTTTATGCTTCGCCCACACATACACAAGTTCTCCAGTCGACAACATAATACATATACTAGAACCACAATGTCAAAACCAGTACACTAGAAGTCATCTCTGTAATAGTGCATCTGTCTCTTCTTTATGGACGAAACACGTTACGACGAAGATGAGTGTTGATTGATGGCAAACAGTCAAGTCTTCTACCGCCTTCTCAAAATATTCACATCGGCAGTCCCTACAGACATGGACAAAACACCCAGCGAACTATGTCCCAGGTGTCTCCTACGGACAATACACACCCGACCGCGCAAATACACCTATGTGATGTACAGTGACAATCCTCTGATGGTTTTGCTAAAAAAAAAAAAAAAAGGCACCGTCACCAAGGACTCAAGATAGATGCCCCTCTTGGTGAGAAACTCCAGGCCTCCCGCCTGCTATCCCAGTCACTCACCGAAGTATCGCTGACTAACCGTCTCGTCAGTCAGCCTGCGATACTCCCCCCCCCCCCTCCCCCCAAATTCACAACTACACGTTGGTTAGCACCCAAGGTTCCCCGGCACCGTCCATGCTCTTACATAAACCCATCAACCATTAGTGCCATAGCGGCAACACTGTTGACCCCTAAGACAGGGACCGACACAAGTCCATTCTAGAGATTACTGAGAGAATTCCCGAGTCCAACTCACGATCTACTGAACCATCAGACAATTCCAATGAGCTCTAAAAACACATTGGACGTGAACAACTTATGCAAAAGCACGTCTTAACACTAGGATTGTTCAGGAGGCACTGACTGGACACGGGTTAACGTTCAACTCAGCGGCTAGTCACGCTTAGGTCTTGCAATGCGCGTGGATACCTCTGTTAGCCGTTAATTTCAAGAAACGTTTGTCTCACACGTCAAGCAGCGTGGACCTTTCGCACTCAGCTCTGTTATCATCATTATATAGCGCCTTTACGACTGGCGTAGAAGACCACGCCTCTGACCTTTGGTACATTTGAACAGCAAAGTGAGTTCAGCACACAACGATCACTCCATTCTTCTCCCAGCAAACAAGACCCAAAATTTTTTTTGTCAGACAAAAACAAGTTGCGTACTCACTGCAGCCCTTACTCAAAGTATCTTGTCAGTTGTCTAGTCTTATCAATGACAAATACATAAACAACAAACATCCAGTCAATATGATCCAATAATGAAAACCATGTATGATTGAGACACACTGACACACAAAGAACACAAATGTGAAAGCCAGGGTGCAGATTTGTGCTTGCACAGCACGATGCCCACTTGTTGCAGACTTCAATGACACAGTCGCAAGATTGAAGAAGTTTCAGGTAAACTTCACAACATGACATATCAGGTCAGGAAACCGGAACAGTACTTTCCCACACAGCAACAAGGTCAGTACATGACCCACTTGGTCAAGTCAGGTGAACAGCGGTAACTCCTATCAATACATGGTCAGTATCTGAAACAGTTAGACAGGTCAGGTAAACAGCACCGACTCCTATCAATACGTGGTCAGTACCTGACACACATGGACAGGTCAGGTAAACAGCGCCGACTCCGACATAGCACGTGGAGTCCCAGCACGCAGCAAATCATGACTTGGTTGGGTTTGGTACTTAGTGTAGACTCACGGTAAAACTAAGTATGAATGAAGGGTCACACACTGTGTAAATATGGAGACCAATGTTAGTTTTACCTGAAACCTTGTCCCACGAAGTTCAGACTCACACCCCTGTGATGTAGACGCCTCTCCGGAAGTATGAATGAAGGGTCACACAATGTGTAAATGGGGAGACCAACCTAATTTTACCTAGATTCACAAAACACTTGAAAAAATTAACAGTATTGGCAGTCGGTGTTGACCCATGAAGTGCCACCATTACTTGGTCCGTACATCGATAACACAAGAACGTCAAAGTTAGGTAGCCGTCGTTTACTCCCAACTCTTGGTTTCAGCAGCATGTGACTTCCATTTTTCGGTAAGGAAATGGGTACAACTTTACATTCTGCAAACCAATAACACGGTCTAGTCTGTACACACTCTCTAGTTTGTGAGCCTACACTTTCTAGTATGTGCACCTACACTCTCTAGTATGTGCACCTACACTTTCTAGTATGTGCGCCTACACTCTCTAGTATGTGCGCCTACACTTTCTAGTATGTGCGCCTACACTTTCTAGTATGTGCGCCTACACTCTCTAGTATGTGCGCCTACACTTTCTAGTATGTGCGCCTACACTTTCTAGTATGTGCGCCTACACTTTCTAGTATGTGCGCCTACACTCTCTAGTATGTGCGCCTACACTTTCTAGTATGTGCGCCTACACTCTCTAGTATGTGCGCCTACACTTTCTAGTATGTGCGCCTACACTTTCTAGTATGTGCGCCTACACTTTCTAGTATGTGCACCTACACTCTCTAGTATGTGCGCCTACACTCTCTAGTATGTGCGCCTACACTTTCTAGTATGTTCGCCTACACTTTCTAGTATGTGCGCCTACACTTTCTAGTATGTGCGCCTACACTTTCTAGTATGTGCGCCTACACTTTCTAGTATGTGCGCCTACACTCTCTAGTATGTGCGCCTACACTTTCTAGTATGTGCGCCTACACTTTCTAGTATGTGCGCCTACACTTTCTTGTATTTGCGCATACACTTTCTAGTATGTGCGCCTACCCTTTCTAGTATGTGCGCCTACACTTTCTAGTATGTGCGCCTACACTCTCTAGTATGTGCACCGACACTCTCTAGTATGTGCGCCTACACTCTCTAGTATGTGCGCCTACACTTTCTAGTATGTGCGCCTACACTTTCTAGTATGTGCGCCTACACTTTCTAGTATGTGCGCCTACACTTTCTAGTATGTGCGCCTACACTCTCTAGTATGTGCACCTACACTCTCTAGTATGTGCGCCTACACTCTCTAGTATGTGCGCCTACACTCTCTAGTATGTGCGCCTACACTTTCTAGTATGTGTGCCTACACTTTCCAGTATGTGCGCCTACACTCTCTAGTATGTGCACCTACACTCTCTAGTATGTGCGCCTACACTTTCTAGTATGTGCGCCTACACTTTCTAGTATGTGGGCCTACACTTTCTAGTATGTGCGCCTACACTTTCTAGTATGTGCGCCTACACTTTCTAGTATGTGCGCCTACACTTTCTAGTATGTGCGCCTACACTCTCTAGTATGTGCACCTACACTCTCTAGTATGTGCGCCTACACTCTCTAGTATGTGCGCCTACACTCTCTAGTATGTGCGCCTACACTTTCTAGTATGTGCGCCTACACTTTCCAGTATGTGCGCCTACACTCTCTAGTATGTGCACCTACACTCTCTAGTATGTGCGCCTACACTTTCTAGTATGTGCGCCTACACTTTCTAGTATGTGGGCCTACACTTTCTAGTATGTGCGCCTACTCTAGACGATTTCACTGCCCTAACGACCAAATGTCCATGAAACATTGATGCAGCTACTGCTCTCCAAAGTCGTGAGAAATGACCTACTTTGATGTAGTTAAGGCTCTCCCAACACAAGAAGGATTAGCCTCCTAATAGTGTTGTGATTACTGATCTCAAGCGTAGCGTTGTTTGGCCTCCATTTACGTACAGTCCAGCGTAGTGAGTGTGGGTATCCGTTGACAACCAATGGCAAATACCGAAGAAAACTAAACCGACGATGGCTCTCCAACTTAGGGATGCCCGGCACCCATTGTTAGATGCGTGCGATCCAACGCATTAACTAGATATACCGCTATAATAACACTGTTAATCTAACGTACTGAAGAGCATAAAACAGGTACTAGTCAACAGCCGAAAAGACCTCTACGAAGTACGTCGAACACTCTCGGAATCCGACTCAACAGTCCCCAGGACTCCTGGTGAACGAATTTGAAGTCCTCTGTAGCACTCACAGTGTGACTTGAGCCTGCTAGCATCACTTTGTGAGGAAAAATGCACCTCGACTATTCCTCCTGAGATTTTTCTTGTGTCTGTTGCTGGAGTATAAATATTTCCCCAATATCAAACAAACACACTTGTCTGGCTTAGATGGAATCAGTAATCGTACTCTTCGATGTACTGCACAGTCATTAGTGTTATAGATATGCTAGGTGTTTCGTCCTTTTTAGGACGAAATTTTTTGTTATTTGAAGCCCCTCCCTGGCTTTTGCCAGGGGCCGCAATATAGGCAGGCCATAAATGTGGCCAATTGTCTGAACGCGGTTTCTGGGACCTCTCCACAGCGATCCTCATCCGCATGGTGGCACATTGTGTCATCGGGTGTTTGTCACTTGTGTGATGTCCTGGTGGGGTAGAAAATCAGTCAGTCAGTCATTAGTGACTCCTTAACATTGATGTATAATCAGTGTTTTTCTAAGAACTACTTTCTATCAGCATTTAAAATTGCTACAGTTTAGCCTCTGCTGGGACCTGACTCAGATGACAACAGTTCTCTTGGCAATTATAGACCCACTTCTCTACTGTCCTTGCTATTTAAACCATTAGAAAAACACATACATAAAATACAGTTTTAACATTTAAATAACAACAATCTGATATTTGATAGCCAGTCAGGGTTCAGACCTAAGCACTCTTGTCATACTGCGTTGACAAAAATGACAGACAACTGGCGCTCTAACATCAACATTTGCAGCCGCTTTTGTAGACTGTAAGAAAGCCTTTGGTACGGTAGCTTATAAAATTCTAATACGTAAATTGAAAGCCTTGAAAACTAACAATAATTTAGTCAAATGATGTGGTCATTTTTATCTGATAGACAGCAAGTAGTATCCTTCAGTGACTGTCCATTAGAAGCCACTCAGTTAAAAATAGGCGTGCCCCAGGGGTCGAATCTATGTCCATTTATTTTTGCCATGTACATTACTAGACCTATATTTTTACACACCAATCCAGTTAACCTTTCAAGGCTGGGTCGACTTGGGAGTCAAGGTCATTTTCGAAAAACAATCATGCTCCATCTGGATGTCAACCCACGATCTTCTGATCTGCAGCCATCAACGCCACGGCGACAACCACCGCCTACTTGTATCTACACAATAGACAAAAGACGCGCTTTCCAATTATTCGTTGAATAACTCTGCCTTAAAGAACTGCCATTTACAGAAGCTAAATTTAGCCATCACTTTCCTTGCAGAGAAATAAGTTTGCTATAGTGTATAGAAATTACAACAACAATATCTTTGGTTTTATGTCCAGGCCAATGGTGCCATCACCTGGAATTCAGTCACCTTGAGGCCCCCCCCCCCCCCCATCCCCGCAAAAACCTAGGTATATCAGGCTTAATGCTACGTCACCCTAAGTAATTTATGGCAGTTTAGCCAACACCACCCATCATCCCATAATTTCGCCACCCCCTTGAAAAAATATGCAATGGGGGGTATCCCCCCCCCCCATGTATTGTGAATAGAAGTTCAGTTTTTCGGTCTGTATTTCTAATTTTATTTAATGTAACACTAATACTGTTGCTGCTGGAGCAACTGCTGCTGCTGCTGCTGCTACTACTACTACTACTACTACTACTACTACTACTACTACTACTACTACTACTACTACTACTACTACTACTACTACTACTACTACTACCACTGTTACTAGTAGTAGCAGTATTAGTAGTAGTAGTAGCTGCAGCAGCAGCAACAGCAGCAGTAGTGGTAGTATTAGTAGTAGTTGTTGTTGTAGGTAGGGAGGAAATGCCTAGCTTTTTTTTTTTTGTTGCGTGGCAGGTCTACTTTCTTAAAACTTAATAGAATAATTTTAATAGAGAAAAAATCTCCACCGCTAGACCGAGTGTGGAGGTCACTTTCGGTTTGCTGTATGGGGATAGAAAGTATATATATTATATAGTAAAATATATTAAAGTGATTATAGAAGCGGGTGTTAGCTGGGGCTCGGGGGGGGGGGGGTCAAACAACAGCTTCATCATTATAAACCATGCCGACAAGGGTGATTATTTATCTCCAGGGTCTGATATGGTGTCAGTTGTGAGCTAGGTAGCTGTAGTGAAAAAATACTTCTAGGCGGTTATTTAAAAACGTGACGTATATGGACATATTTAGGTAAATTATGTGGGTGTCATATCGCAATGTTAGGTGCCGGTGGATCGGTGAGGGTACAGGGTGTCGTGTAAACTACTTTTATGAAAGGGTTTAGTAGTCACTGAAGGTCACTGCGTATGGTGCTATGATTTTAGAGAAAGGGAAAAATTAAAAATTATGGCAAAGTGGCCGGTGTCGTCTCGAGGTGTTAGGTACTGGTAGCCTAGCAAGGGGGCAGATTGTCATGTCAGATAGGTATATGCGGAGTTTTAGAAGCCATTGAGTGGTCACAGCATATCGCGCTTTGAGTTTATACAAAAGGGAAAAAAAAGGAAAATAAAATGGCAAAGGAATGGTGTCATGACGCAGTGTTAGGTGCTAGTGGTCCAGTAAGTAAGTCAAGTTGTTGTGTCAGCTTGTTAGATGAGGTGTGCTAGAGTTCCTGGGTCACATGGTTCTATGAATTTTATGTAACATAATATGTAAGCTGAGTAAATTTTGAAGGTGTTATGACACAATGTTAGATGTGGCTGTTCCAATAAAGAGTCAAGTCATCGTGTTGCATTGCTAGAAGAATGGTTCATGGGTCGAGGAACATCACACGTCACACAATGTACATTGCAGTCTGGTCACTGGTCTATGTAAATTGTTCACCGAAATTCCTTGGTACGTCGTTTAATATACTTCTCTAGTTGGTCACTGGTTTTCATAAGTCGTTCACTGGTTTCTTAGTTAGTCAGCCACAATACACGGGCCACCATAAAGAGGGTCGGTCTTTCACTGTCTTGGTACACACTTAATCGCTCGATGCCTTTCTCGTCTAGGACACTCTGAGTTACTCAATACACCTCTCAAGTTGCTCATTGATCTTGAAGTTCTTTGGTAAGGTCATACACCATCTCTGGGACACTTTAAGTCGTTCGATGTCTTTCTCCTCTGGGACAGCTTATGTCACTCAATGTGCTTAGCAAAACTTATATTTGTTTACTTTGAATGTTTTTACCGATAGTCCTTGGCAAGGCGGTTACTGTCCTTGGAAAATCTTAAGTCACCCGATGTATTTTAACATTAGACACAACCTGATGTCTTTTTCCTTTGTAACATAATTTTTCAAATGCCTGTCTGACACGACATTTTGCCCCCTGACTAAGCTACCAGTACCTAACAACTCGACATGACTACCACCATTTTGTCATAATTGTTTCATCTATCTAAAGTCATAGCACTATACGCTGTGACTTTCAATTACCTTAAAACTATTTTATATAAGTAGTTGACACGAGAATTTGTCTCTCACCGATCTACCGGCACCTAATATGGCGACATAACACCTACCTTGGTTACTCACAGATTTTTATTTTTCTCCTCTATGTAAGTCATAGCACTATCTGTAGTGACCCTCAATGACCCCTAAATACTCTCATATAAGTAGCTGACATGACAACTTGATTTCTAAGTGATCTACGGGCAAAAGCCAACATGACCCCCGCCATTTCGCCAACGTTTTCGTTTTTACTCTATATTAGCAGGGACCTTCACTGACCACTAAAACCCCTCATGT
>CAJHNH020001471.1:0-166230 GCA_905116865.2 Candidula unifasciata
GGCTGGACGGGCTTTAAAATCGCCCCGTCCCCAGTACGTGCGACAGGCAATACTCTGGTGTACAAACCACAATCCGGCAGGATACGCTCTCTTCTATCGCCACGCTGACCCAATCAAACTGTCCCAGTCTCTGTCTTAGTGCAGGGTCAGAGTGTCCAGGTTAGCCACTCTCTCACAGCACATATACATAAATACTCTACACAAGAACTATCCTATCCTAACACAAAACTGTACATAAACTATCCAGTCACTAACAGAAATATATATCCTAACTTTAATACTATAACATAAACTATCCAGTCACTAAACATCCTCTCTTCCTGACTGACGCACACCGAATGTCCTCTTCCTTCTACCTCGTGTCTCTTAACCCCGTTCACCAGCTCAGTCCCAGAAGCAGTCATCGTGTTACTAAAACACAGTTCAAGCTTTCTTGCTTTATCCTGAGCGCTGGTTTCGCCGTGCGATCACAGAACGGACTTGACCAGTGACGGCCCTGACCTCTGTGTCAACCCTGGGCGCACACCTTACTGGTACACTGACTGTACTTAATAGGGTTGTGACAGTCATCATCATCATGTAGCAGGTCTTTTGCAGAATGTCCCTCTCATCACGGTCTGCCTGAAAGAAACTTGGGTCTCTCACCAGCTCTCTCGCCTCATGTACTTTTAATGTTCAAGGAGAAACTTGTATCATGTGCCCATCTTCGTGTTGGTCATCCCCTGCCCCTCCTTCCTGGTACCATGCCTTCTGCTATTATGTTTTTCAAATCCACTCTTTATTAACCAGTTTTCCTTGGTGTTTGGATCTTTTAGAATGTCAGTATTTATTTTCTTCATTGTCCATGGTATTCTGATAATCATTTGAGCTCAAAGCCCCTTTTTTCATCCTTAAGGACTGGGAGGTGGTCCAGGACTCACATCCGTATGTTGCTACCGGGAAGATACATGCTCTTAGGATTTTAACTTTGATTTCCTTTCTAGTGTTGTTTAATCATTTTACTGCTTTTGACTTCTGTAGAACAGTCTCTATTGCTGTTTATTATGGAGGCTAGATATTCAAAGTTTAAAAAAAAAACATTTTCAATGTTTTCATCATTTATTGTTATTTTTGGGTGACAAGCCAGTTTTGTCAGTGGCCATTATTGTGTAGTTGTAACACAAGAAAATAGGACTCAGGGCAGATGAGGGCAGACACAGTTAAAAGTGTTCACGTGAGTGTATTTGGCAGTGTTAACTTCTGAAGTATTGTGTTTATCTTTTGTGAACTGTTTTCACTGCTATAAATTGTTTCATGTTGAGAAATTCTATTGGGCTGTTTCTGTAAAAGTGTTGAGGTGTTTTATGGAATTTCCTGGTTTGGCCATCTTAATAAATATTTTAGAGATTCTTCTTGATTTTACAACGCTGTTATATTTTAGAGGGGGTCTTCAGTTTTACAGTGCTGTGTTATTTTATAGGGTGTTGTTCAGTTTTCCTGTGTTGGGTGTGTGTCAGGATTGTGGTGGGTATAACAATGAGGAAAATGTTGTTGAGCAGATGGGCTGTCAGTCACAGGAGCCCCAGGAGGAGCAAGAGGATGTAAGTTTAGGCTTGGCTTACTGTTGTAGCCCTTAGAGCAGTGGTTCTCAGCCTTCCTAATGCAGTGACCTTTCAATACAGTTTCTCATGTTGTGGCGACCCCTCAACCATACAATTCTTCTTCTTCTTCTTCTTTGCGTTCACCAGCTGTAAACTCTGGCGGAAAGTTCTGGTTGCTCATCCACTACTGAGCTGCAGTCCTGCTCCAGAACCTGAGTGTTGCGTGTGCATCAGTTTTACAGATCTCATTCTCTTGAATACATTCTGTTGGTTCCTTGCCTCTCCGGCAGATGCACTCCGACTTCAAAGGAAGCTCCCCAATTAGTCGACTCTTACGACATGCTTTTGGGGAGGCAGTGGGTCTATTCTTGTTTTCTTCACAGTGGGGCCCCGGAACCCACACGGTGGAACCCTACAATTATTTTCGTTGCTACTTCATAACTTCAGTGAATATTTGTTCTGCGATGGTCTTTGGCAACCCCTGCGAAAGGGTCATTCGGCCCAAAAAAAGGGTCACGACCCATAGGTTGAGGACCGCTGCGTTAGTCTTCTTCTTTTTTTGTCAGAAATGTTATATCAGGAGGCCGGTCTCCGTTATAACAGCTGTCGTACAGTCCAAAGCTTCCTGTACATCATAGAGCTTTGTCCTCCCCGAGGTTTTTGCTTCTCAATTTGGGACAGTCTGTTTTTCACCATCTGCCTCCAAAGCAGGGCTGTCAATGAATTTTTTTTGAAAAACCCAGCTTAGCTGAACAAAAACCCAAGCAATACAAAGACAAAGAACAAAAAAAAACAACAACAAAAAACCCAGATTGCTAAAATGTACAAAATGTATTTTTACGAAACGAAACATTTATCACTTTTATATAAGGATATATTAAAAAAAAAAAACCCATATTTTCCCCGGGCGTCAAATAAAAACCCAGATCTGGGAGAAAAAACCCAGCATTGGGAGCCCTGCTCCAAAGAAGTCAGCCTGCAGCTGATCTCTCCCAAGTGTCTGTGTCAGTGTTATTTTACTGGTGGCATTAGCATATGTCCTTTTAGCCTAGCTTTGGTCTTTCTCTAGGTCTTATCCCTGTACCCACACAGAACTGCAGGTTACACCAGGCTGGTGGCGTCATTAGTGTTGCCCCATTTATAACTTCTTTCACGATTGAACAAGGCATCTGGGATTTGCCCAGTTGGATCGCCATCTAAACTGAGATTTTGGAATTTCAGGGTGATAAAACTTTCAGGTTGCAGCCCTCAGGTATAAAAAAAAAAAAACCAGCACATTTAAGTGATTCTTCAAGGGTGTCGAAACCTGTCAAAAGAACCGAACCCACAATACTTTCCATTTGGGTTTATCAATGAACAGGCCATTGCTACAGTTGGCCAAAGCTTTAACAATTAAAATCAGCAAACACACCCCCCCCCCCCCCACCCCTTTAAATAGGAGACATAATTTATAGTAAATTTGAAGTTACCCTGGTAAGTCATGTAACTAAAGTTAACTTTCTGTGACTAGAAAAACAGAAACCCATTTATTTATAAATTCACCTTTATCAGTGCTGTGTCTTCAGTTCCAGAACGGCTGCTACAGGAGTCTCCAAGAAGCGCAAGTGGGAGGAAGACGAAGAGGATAGCACTAAAGACATGGATGACCCCCAGCCTGAAACAAACATGCAGGAGGTGCATAATCCAAAGCCGGGTGAGTTGAACTCTTCGTGCAAGTTAAAAAAAAAAAAAATAAGTAAAGGTCAGTGGAAAGCTTGAGCTTTCAGAGTGACATTGGCTGACAGATACTAGACAGTTTGACATCATGGCATGGAGGATCATCTGTGTCAGAGATGATTGAAAGTACACGAGATAGAAGGTTGTGGATAGACATGACTACAAATGCCACACAAGATGGACTGTGGAGAATCATGTGTGTCAGAGTCGATTGAAAGAACATGAGACAGAAGGTTGTGGACAGACATGACTACCAAGGCTACGCGACATGGACTTTAAGAAAGAGAAGACAGCATCCCATGCCTCATGAACCGCTGGGGTATAGTGGCTAGACATTCCGCTGCAGATCCAAGGGTCATGGGTTCAAGTCCTGATGGAACCAGACTTTAAAAAAATAAAATACCTTGGCTCCCAGCTCGACCTACTCTCAAATGGATACCAGCTATAGTCCTGGGAAGTAAAAGTGGCCGGCATGATGTTGTCCACATCACCGATTGAGAGCTGATTGGTCTTTAAAATATAGTATGCCTGGTGTGCTTGAAGGCATGTACAAGGGATCTTTATGTTGAATAAAGAAGTAACATCCCAACACTTGAGACACCCCCATAAACGCTCTGTCTCCGTCTTCAGCAGCAAGTGAAGAGTTCCAATTTTGATGGTACCAGTAACTGTCTGATTGTACATCCATCTCGCTTTTCTCTTGAGTGTAGAGCGTCAGCCAGATCCCCTGGTAACTCCACTTCACTGGCTCCCAAAGGGCCCTCACAACATCTGGCTTGTCTTACATCAGTTCACCACCAAGTGGTGCAGAACTGGCCAGTCTGTCTGCCTGTGCTCATTTCCCAGGACACATGCTTAACCTGGAGAAAATATGAAAAGGACACTAACTACCCAGAACCTCTGAAGTGATGCTTGCCACTCTGCATGGAGCATGATTGTCTCCACCTTTCTGAAGACACGCTGTACATACAGCTGATTCTCAATGCAGCAGTGACTGCCTCCAACTCCATTCTCAAACTAGATGTGATATCATATGTGAGACTTTGCTGCACTAAGCAACCAAGGGATCTTTACTTAACAGATATCTCATTTGCACATGAGAAGAAGGGTATTTTACTTTATTATTTTAATTATTTTTCCCTGCAGGGTTTTCTTCAAGAAGTGGTAGGGATGAGTTTACACCAGTGAAAGGAGGAACGATCATGGACTTAGATGAAGAACAAATTGATAAGGTAGGTACTTTGAGGTTTTGCATGTTACTGGGGGGTCCATAAGAGAAGGAGGGAACAATAACACTGGAATTTAGCGTGCATGTTACGATTCAGCTAAGGAGGTTTGGCATTGAAACTTCACCTCATCCCATGGAACACTGGTTCCCATTAAGTAAGACCTACACACACACACACAACACACCCGCCCCCTTTTTTTCAATGTCCGCCATGCACCCCATACTCTTAATAGTCATAAAAAAGAGCCTTCTTCTTTATTCACTGGCTGTAAGTCCTAGTTGTTCATTCATTTGGACTCTAGCTTTGTGCCAGGGTCTGAGTTTTGCCTGTAAATCCGTTTTGCCGGCTTATTTGGTTGTTTCTTCCTCCTCGGGCAGGTCACTCCAACTCCAAAGGAAGCTCCCAGTTCGTCGACTCCTATGACATGCTTGTTAGGGAGGCAGTGGGCCTATTCTTGTTTTCCCAACAACGGGATCCCGGAACCCACACAGAGAAAGAGTTTATTATGATTTATAAAAATGTGAATTGCAAAATAGGATTGCATTCTTTTTCATATCTTTAGTGTTTACCGGCTGTAAACTCCAACAGAAAGTTCTGGTTGGTTGTTTGTCCACTTCTGAACTTTGGTCTTGTTCCAGATCTTGAGTTTTGCATGCGCATCTGATTTATAGATCTGTCTTATTATATGCATGCTATTGGTTCCTGGCTTCTTAGGCAGATGCACTCTAGCTTTAAAGAAAACACCACTAATTAGATGCCTTCTATGACATGCTTGTTGAGGATGCAGCAAGTCTGTTCTTTCTCCACCCAGAATGGGGCCCTGGCACCCACACAGGAAGAATTTCATTCTAGAGTTAATTGTGTTTTTATAAGCTTAAATTAAGTTCGCTTTTGTTTTGTTTGTCTGGTTCAGTTTTCTCATTCAGTTTTTATTTTTATTTTTACAAATGTATTGTTTGCATGTGTAAAGGATACCCATGACATTTTTAATTTGTTATGCGGACCACCAAATGGGAAACACTGCCAAAGAAAACTGGCCGCAAAATGGAACAGACCATGAGCAGGTCTACAGAAGGGTTGAGCTGGTTGAGGGAGGGCCTTTGCTTCATTAGGAGATACCCCCCCCCCCCCCCAACCAACAAGCATATCATAAAAGTTGCATACAGATTAAGTTCAAAGTTAGTTGCGTATCCTTTACAAGACGTTGCAGAACCAACCCTAGCATTTTCTGGCTGTTGTGGTTTTTCTAGGCACATTTACATTCAATAGTTTGCCATTGCTACTGATCAGCTGACTTGATACCACTATAGAAACCAGTGCGAGACGGTCTGCTGCTGCCAAATTACCTGCAGCTGGAATGGAACCTGGCATTACGAATCGCATACATATAATCCAGAACTATATAAAACGGATATGCACACACAATTTAAGTGTTGGTAAAAGACTAGAGGCGGATGAAAACTAGAACTTTCTGCCAGAGTTTAAAGCCAGTAAACACGAAGAAGAAGAAGATATCTTCAAAGGGAAATATTGGGATATACCTAGGTGATGAGTTCCTTCTGAAGACTGCTTCACACCAGGCCTGTGCGTGAATAAGATAAACAATTTCTCACTTTTGTATTGTTTTTTCCAACTCTCCCCAGGTTGATCAAGCAAAGCCAGAGGGGGCAACTGGAGCAGCCACAACCGAAGACGGAGAGAAGAAAGAATCCGCAGAGGCCGGCGATGACACTCTCACAGAGCAGACACACCACATCATTGTGCCGAGCTATTCAGCATGGTTCGACTATAATGGTGTGCATGCTATTGAAAGACGAGCTCTGCCAGAATTTTTCAATGGGAAAAATAAGTCGAAAATACCAGAAATGTGAGAATACCTATATATTTTGAGACTTCATGCCATCATCAACATCAGAATGTGCCTGTGTGCGAGGGAACTTAAGATAAAAAAAGCCGAAAAAGTGTGATAGAAATTACAATGACTATGCCATTGTCTTGTGACCTGTCAGGATCGTTGTTGTAGATGTCAAGACTGTCAAGCGCATGGCATGCCGGTGGAGTCGGAAGTTTCTAAACTGTCACTAGTTGGTGTGTCTGACCTGGTCGTGAAAAGTTTGTCACAGAAATCATGCCGTTGTTGAAACTTCCTACGGCACTCATATATTTGCTGAAATGACAGGCATGCATCATTGTAGGGGACCTTCATTTGCCGATAAATTTATAAGGGTTTCACCCCTTCAATGATTTTAAAAAAAAATATACAACAACAGGATAACAGAATTCTGCTGCTCTTTGGTGCATGTCAAAAGTGCAGCGGCCATATCTAAACTATCATATGACCTCACTGTATTAGTCTACATTGTGATCTCATGGGCATAACTTTCATGACATCCTTTACGACAGTATTGACAGGTTACAAGACAGTATCATCGTTATTGTAATTTCTGTCACATTTTTAAAGTTTCAGGTTAAAGCTCCCTCATACATCACACAAGGTTCACAGTCGAACTCTCCAGTCTTTTCTATGGTGTGCAGTTCTTTTGGTATTAGGATTGGAATCAGTCAAGCACCTTTGGCCTCTCAACATTGTTTGTCTTAAGGTTTCTCCTGAACATTCTTGTTTCTTCAGTGTTTTTGTTTCCCTAGATGTGCTACCTGTTTGCCAATTCTCTCTTGAAATTTTAAAAAGGTTATAAAGTCGAGAGGATCGACTTCATTGCACCGGATATTATCTATATGGCTCGGTCTCTCCCTCCAGAACGGCTAGCTGCCTGCTGAGAGTGTCGCACAGAGCACAAATCCCGTAGCTCAGGGATCCTCGGGGATCTCCATAAAAATTGCGCTTGTGAACTGAAGGGAGCAGCCGTTAAATGAACCTACAACCTTCAGAGCGCAAGGCGAATGTCTTTGTCACTTTACCACAGAGTCTTCTTATAATGAGCCCAATATGTTGCCGCCTTCTTTGTCTGGTAACTATTGAAACAATTGGTTATCAGGATGTTTCTCTTTTTTTTTCATTCCCCTTCGTGAATTCATCCCCTTTAGCCTTTAATGTTCACCAGTTAAAAAACTTAAGTGCTTAGTTTTATTTGATTCTGTATCGTCATATAGTAAGTCCTTTGCAGAATGTTGTTCTTATCACAGCCAGCTGAAAAAAGTTGCATTCTAGACAGTTACTTGGCTTATTGTAACTTCATGATCACTTTTTATTTGTCTGTTGACAGTTACTTGGCTTATTGTAACTTCATGATCACTTTTTATTTGTCTGTTGACAGTTACTTGGCTTATTGTAACTTCATGATCACTTGTTATTTGTCTCTTGACAGTTACTTGGCTTATTGTAACTTCATGATCACTTGTTATTTGTCTGTTGACAGTTACTTGGCTTATTGTAACTTCATGATCACTTGTTATTTGTCTGTTGACAGTTACTTGGCTTATCGCAACTTCATGATCACTTGTTATTTGTCTGTTGACAGTTACTTGGCTTATTGTAACTTCATGATCACTTGTTATTTGTCTGTTGACAGTTACTTGGCCTATCGCAACTTCATGATCACTTTTTATTTGTCTGTTGACAGTTACTTGGCCTATCGCAACTTCATGATCACTTTTTATTTGTCTCTTGACAGTTACTTGGCCTATCGCAACTTCATGATCACTTTTTATTTGTCTCTTGACAGTTACTTGGCCTATCGCAACTTCATGATCACTTGTTATTTGTCTGTTGACAGTTACTTGGCCTATCGCAACTTCATGATCACTTGTTATTTGTCTGTTGACAGTTACTTGGCCTATCGCAACTTCATGATCACTTATTTGTCTGTTAACAGTTACTTGGCCTATCGCAACTTCATGATCACTTGTTATTTGTCTGTTGACAGTTACTTGGCCTATCGCAACTTCATGATCACTTGTTATTTGTCTGTTGACAGTTACTTGGCCTATCGTAACTTCATGATCACTTGTTATTGTCTGTTGACAGTTACTTGGCCTATCGCAACTTCATGATCACTTGTTATTTGTCTGTTGACAGTTACTTGGCCTATCGCAACTTCATGATCACTTGTTATTTGTCTGTTGACAGTTACTTGGCCTATCGCAACTTCATGATCACTTGTTATTTGTCTGTTGACAGTTACTTGGCCTATCGCAACTTCATGATCACTTGTTATTTGTCTGTTGACAGTTACTTGGCCTATCGCAACTTCATGATCACTTGTTATTTGTCTGTTGACAGTTACTTGGCCTATCGTAACTTCATGATCACTTGTTATTTGTCTGTTGACAGTTACTTGGCCTATCGCAACTTCATGATCACTTGTTATTTGTCTGTTGACAGTTACTTGGCCTATCGCAACTTCATGATCACTTGTTATTTGTCTGTTGACAGTTACTTGGCTATCGCAACTTCATGATCACTTGTTATTTGTCTGTTGACAGTTACTTGGCCTATCGTAACTTCATGATCACTTGTTATTTGTCTGTTGACAGTTACTTGGCCTATCGTAACTTCATGATCACTTGTTATTTGTCTGTTGACAGTTACTTGGCCTATCGTAACTTCATGATCACTTGTTATTTGTCTGTTGACAGTTACTTGGCCTATCGCAACTTCATGATCACTTGTTATTTGTCTGTTGACAGTTACTTGGCCTATAGTAACTTCATGATCACTTGTTATTTGTCTGTTGACAGTTACTTGGCCTATCGCAACTTCATGATCACTTGTTATTTGTCTGTTGACAGTTACTTGGCCTATCGCAACTTCATGATCACTTGTTATTTGTCTGTTGACAGTTACTTGGCCTATCGCAACTTCATGATCACTTGTTATTTGTCTGTTGACAGTTACTTGGCCTATAGTAACTTCATGATCACTTGTTATTTGTCTGTTGACAGTTACTTGGCCTATCGCAACTTCATGATCACTTGTTATTTGTCTGTTGACAGTTACTTGGCCTATCGCAACTTCATGATCACTTGTTATTTGTCTGTTGACAGTTACTTGGCCTATCGCAACTTCATGATCACTTGTTATTTGTCTGTTGACAGTTACTTGGCCTATAGTAACTTCATGATCACTTGTTATTTGTCTGTTGACAGTTACTTGGCCTATCGCAACTTCATGATCACTTGTTATTTGTCTGTTGACAGTTACTTGGCCTATCGCAACTTCATGATCACTTGTTATTTTGTCTGTTGACAGTTACTTGGCCTATCGTAACTTCATGATCACTTGTTATTTGTCTGTTGACAGTTACTTGGCCTATCGTAACTTCATGATCACTTGTTATTTGTCTGTTGACAGTTACTTGGCCTATCGCAACTTCATGATCACTTGTTATTTGTCTGTTGACAGTTACTTGGCCTATCGCAACTTCATGATCACTTGTTATTTGTCTGTTGACAGTTACTTGGCCTATCGCAACTTCATGATCACTTGTTATTTGTCTGTTGACAGTTACTTGGCCTATCGTAACTTCATGATCACTTGTTATTTGTCTGTTGACAGTTACTTGGCCTATCGTAACTTCATGATCACTTGTTATTTGTCTGTTGACAGTTACTTGGCCTATCGTAACTTCATGATCACTTGTTATTTGTCTGTTGACAGTTACTTGGCCTATCGCAACTTCATGATCACTTGTTATTTGTCTGTTGACAGTTACTTGGCCTATCGCAACTTCATGATCACTTGTTATTTGTCTGTTGACAGTTACTTGGCCTATCGTAACTTCATGATCACTTGTTATTTGTCTGTTGACAGTTACTTGGCCTATCGTAACTTCATGATCACTTGTTATTTGTCTGTTGACAGTTACTTGGCCTATCGTAACTTCATGATCACTTGTTATTTGTCTGTTGACAGTTACTTGGCCTATCGCAACTTCATGATCACTTGTTATTTGTCTGTTGACAGTTACTTGGCCTATCGCAACTTCATGATCACTTGTTATTTGTCTGTTGACAGTTACTTGGCCTATCGCAACTTCATGATCACTTGTTATTTGTCTGTTGACAGTTACTTGGCCTATCGCAACTTCATGATCACTTGTTATTTGTCTGTTGACAGTTACTTGGCCTATCGTAACTTCATGATCACTTGTTATTTGTCTGTTGACAGTTACTTGGCCTATCGCAACTTCATGATCACTTGTTATTTGTCTGTTGACAGTTACTTGGCCTATCGCAACTTCATGATCACTTGTTATTTGTCTGTTGACAGTTACTTGGCCTATCGTAACTTCATGATCACTTGTTATTTGTCTGTTGACAGTTACTTGGCCTATCGTAACTTCATGATCACTTGTTATTTGTCTGTTGACAGTTACTTGGCCTATCGTAACTTCATGATCACTTGTTATTTGTCTGTTGACAGTTACTTGGCCTATCGTAACTTCATGATCACTTGTTATTTGTCTGTTGACAGTTACTTGGCCTATCGTAACTTCATGATCACTTGTTATTTGTCTGTTGACAGTTACTTGGCCTATCGCAACTTCATGATCACTTGTTATTTGTCTGTTGACAGTTACTTGGCCTATCGTAACTTCATGATCACTTGTTATTTGTCTGTTGACAGTTACTTGGCCTATCGCAACTTCATGATCACTTGTTATTTGTCTGTTGACAGTTACTTGGCCTATAGTAACTTCATGATCACTTGTTATTTGTCTGTTGACAGTTACTTGGCCTATCGCAACTTCATGATCACTTGTTATTTGTCTGTTGACAGTTACTTGGCCTATAGTAACTTCATGATCACTTGTTATTTGTCTGTTGACAGTTACTTGGCCTATCGCAACTTCATGATCACTTGTTATTTGTCTGTTGACAGTTACTTGGCCTATAGTAACTTCATGATCACTTGTTATTTGTCTGTTGACAGTTACTTGGCCTATCATAACTTCATGATCACTTGTTATTTGTCTGTTGACAGTTACTTGGCCTATCGTAACTTCATGATCACTTGTTATTTGTCTGTTGACAGTTACTTGGCCTATCGTAACTTCATGATCACTTGTTATTTGTCTGTTGACAGTTACTTGGCCTATCGTAACTTCATGATCACTTGTTATTTGTCTGTTGACAGTTACTTGGCCTATCGTAACTTCATGATCACTTGTTATTTGTCTGTTGACAGTTACTTGGCCTATCGTAACTTCATGATCACTTGTTATTTGTCTGTTGACAGTTACTTGGCCTATCGCAACTTCATGATCACTTGTTATTTGTCTGTTGACAGTTACTTGGCCTATCGTAACTTCATGATCACTTGTTATTTGTCTGTTGACAGTTACTTGGCCTATCGCAACTTCATGATCACTTGTTATTTGTCTGTTGACAGTTACTTGGCCTATAGTAACTTCATGATCACTTGTTATTTGTCTGTTGACAGTTACTTGGCCTATCGCAACTTCATGATCACTTGTTATTTGTCTGTTGACAGTTACTTGGCCTATAGTAACTTCATGATCACTTGTTATTTGTCTGTTGACAGTTACTTGGCCTATCGCAACTTCATGATCACTTGTTATTTGTCTGTTGACAGTTACTTGGCCTATAGTAACTTCATGATCACTTGTTATTTGTCTGTTGACAGTTACTTGGCCTATCGTAACTTCATGATTGACACTTACCGCTTAAACCCAACCGAGTATCTGACCTCAACGGCCGTCAGGAGGAATCTCGCTGGGGATGTCTGCTGTATCATGAGGTGAGATTTTGAATATTATGTTGTCTCAGGGAAGTGTTGGTTTTTTTGGTAGGATTGTAGGCTGTACACAGTAATGTAAAGTTTTAGTTTCCTGTCATGATTGATTTGTAAAATTGACTGTACACTATGTGTTGTATATAAAGAGTGGGTGCATTCTGTAGTGGGGTTATATGCTGTGTTATATGGAGAGAGTGGGTGCATTCTGCAGTGGGGTTATATGCTGTGTTATATGGAGAGAGTGGGTGCATTATGCAGTGGGATTATTTGCTGTGTTGTATGTAGAGAGTGGGTGCATTATGCAGTGGGATGATTTGCTGTGTTGTATGTAGAGAGTGGGTGCATTATGCAGTGGGATGATTTGCTGTGTTGTATGTAGAGAGTGGGTGCATTATGCAGTGGGATGATTTGCTGTGTTGTATGTAGAGAGTGGGTGCATTATGCAGTGGGATGATTTGCTGTGTTGTATGTAGAGAGTGGGTGTAGTATGAGGTAGCATTATATACCGTTGTATACAGGGCTTGGTTGCTTTATTAGGTAGGATCATGGGTTGTATTGTGTAGAACAAGGCCATTCAACTGGCAGCCTCTGGGCCAAATCATGGAGGTCTCGCTAGTGGCCCGCTGTTCATTTGCCAAGTTGATTGTGTTATTGTATTTCTCAGGCCCGGGCCTTTGGCCCCTGAGAATCCCATGTTGGCCCCTAAGTAAACTTAGCTGAACAGCCTTGGTGTAGAAGGAGTGTGTCCTTATGAAATGGGGTTATATACTGCTTAATGAAAGTGTATAGATGATTTCGAATAACCACATGTTACATAGGGAGTCGCCACAGATTGGAAGGTCGTCGGTTTGCTCGCTGGCGGAGCCGGACTTTTTAAAAAAATGACCTTAGCTTCCAGCTTCCAGGTTGACCCAGCCTTGAGTGGGTACCGGGTGCAGTCCCGGGAAGTAGAGGTGGCCAGCGTGATGCTGACCACATCACATATCTGATGCCGATTGGTCTATACAAATATAGGTCTAGCCCTATATGCCTAAAGGCATGGAAAAGGGACCGTTATTTTACATGTTACATAGAAATGCAGTGGACCATGTTTGTGTGAAGGCACATCAGGAAGGGAATGAGAATGAAGGAGGAAATGACTGCAGAAAGTATGAGAGCTGAGCATCTCGGGAGAAACACAATAAACACAGATAAGGGCAGCGGCGGTCCTGAAATCCCATGCTACAATTGGGGAAGACTTCTAAATGCAGGCGGGTCTTTTGATTCACACTCACCATCACCATGGGCTCTGAGTCCCATGCCATCTCATAGCACAGTATAACACTATCGTCTAGAAAGACTAAAAGGTGCCAAGGAGGTGTCACATAGAGTTGGCAGTCTATTCCGTCATTCCGTTCTGTCCTGAGCAGTTACTTTATAGATCATGGATGGAATCCATCTAGCACCTTTAACTTCTCTCATCAACATTCACCCTAAGGTTTCTCTTGGACATCCCTCCCCCCAGTCCCTCTATTTCCCATTTCTCTGCCTGTTTGGTGATTCTGTGTACAGTGTAGGTATTGTTAAAAACTGAAATTGTGAATGATCTGACAGGGTTCACGCATTTCTGGAGCAGTGGGGCCTGATCAACTACCAGGTGGATTCTGACACCCACCCGACCTCCATGGGTCCTCCCTCCACCTCTCATTTCCACATCCTGGCGGACACTCCATCGGGTATCGCCACCGCCAACCCTCCCAAGATCAACCAGGTACTGCTTTATTGAATTATATGTATGTTGAAATATACATATTTTTTTTTTTTTTTTTTTTTTTTTTTTTCACGTATCCAGAAACCATGAGTTGTAAACCCTTTGGCTCGGTACTATGGATATCGCAACCCTTCGGCCTTGATTCCATTATAGGTACCGTTAATCTGGGAGAAATGTGGCTTTTTCTGCCTACCCCCGGGAGTGAACCCGGACCACAAGGAGTTCGTCACCCGGCCGCCGCGAAAGTCCGGTTTAACCAACTTCGCTAGAGAGCCGGGCATATATACATATATAAAGAGAGAGAGAGGTTGTGTGTATGTGTGCACGCATGCATGTTACAAGGCTAGTTATAACCGGTGACTAATTAAGGGTAACAGTCTGGTTTTCTATTGATCATTAATTCTTTCCTGGTTTATTTCAACATAAATTTATGTTATCAGTCTGGTTTTCTATTTATCATTGCTTTTCTCCTTGTTAACATAAATTTATGTTATCAGTCTGGTTTTCTATTTATCATTTCTTTTCTCCTTCTTTATTTCAACATAAATTTATGTTATTAGTCTGGTTTTCTATTTATCATTTCTTTTCTCCTTATTTTAACATAAATTTATCTAGTCAGTCAGGTTTTCTATTTATCATTGCTTTTCTCCTATGTTTATTTTAACATAAATTTATGTTATTAGTCTGGTTTTCTATTTATCATTTCTTTTCTCCTTATTTTAACATAAATTTATCTAGTCAGTCAGGTTTTCTATTTATCATTGCTTTTCTCCTATGTTTATTTTAACATAAATTTATGTTATTAGTCTGGTTTTCACAATGTATAGGGCACTAGAACAGAAAATGTGTGTGTGTGTTGTCCATCAAGATGATGATGACCACTCTCTTTCATCAAGTATGAGTACAAAGATAACTGATGAGGCCGATGCGGGCCCGAAAAGTTCTTGGACAGTGGGGACAGGGAATGAGTGTTGTGCCAGGGAGGGGATCTCTTGCAGTCGCCTTTCTGTCCATCCTTTTCTTCTTGCTGTTCTGTTTGCTTCACATGTAGTCCCGTGTAGAGTTGCACGCCATGCATTTCGGTCTTGAGAGGCAGCCTCCTAGTTGGTGTCATTCATCCCAAATGCTTTGAGTGAAGACTTATAGGTGTCCTTAAAGCGTTTCTTTTGCCCGCCTTGGCAACGTTTCCCATTTTGCAGCTCAAAATAGAAGTTTTTTTGGGGGGGACCTGTGATCTGAGAACAGAAAATAACCACATGTGAAATGCGCTGTCTTAGCAAGGTCACTGACAACACTAGACAAGACAGGGTTACGAATACCATTAGAGAGAAGGTTGGATTAAGACCATGTCTGGATTATATTGACAGACAGAGTGAAATGGTTCAGCCATCTAGTGAGAAGCAGCCAGACCAGATTGTATATGAGACTGTTTACAGAAACAGGTCCTGGGAGGAAGGCGAGAGGAAGACCAAGAAAGGAGTTGATAAATTGTGTAGCTGGAACCTGCAAAAAGATGAACAGATCCATAACTCAAGTTGAGTTAGGAATCTACATCACAGCACACGGAACACTCCCATAAGTGCTCCATACCCATCTTCAGCAGCAAGCAAAGAGTTCCAATTCTGATGGCACCAGTCTGTTTGCTTATTTTAACGTCAATTTATATCATCATTCTAGTTTTCTGTTTATCTTTGCCTCTCTCCTTGCTTATTTTAAGATCAATTTATATCATGTCTAGTTTTCTGTTTATCATTGCTTCTCTCCTTGCTTATTTTAACATCAATTTATATCATCAGTCTAGTTTTCTGTTTATCATTGCTTCTCTCCTTGCTTATTTTAACATCAATTTATGTCATCAGTCTAGTTTTCTGTTTATCATTGCTTCTCTCCTTGCTTATTTTAACATCAATTTATATCATCAGTCTAGTTTTCTGTTTATCATTGCTTCTCTCCTTGCTTATTTTAATATCAATTTATGTCATCAGTCTAGTTTTATGTTTATCATTGCTTCTCTTCTTGCTTATTTTAACATCAATTTATGTCATCAGTCTAGTTTTCTGTTTATCATTGCTTCTCTCCTTGCTTATTTTAACATCAATTTATATCATCAGTCTAGTTTTCAGTTTATCATTGCTTCTCTCCTTGCTTATTTTAACATCAATTTATGCCATCAGTCTAGTTTTCAGTTTATAATTGCTAAACTGGTTTTTCTCTTTATCATAACCTGGTTGTCTTGTCTCTGCAGCCGTCGGCGGCACAAGAAATATGCGACTTTCCAGACAAGAAGGACAAGGACACAGACAAGGACGTTGAGGAGAAGAAAGATTTTAACAGTGTTGGTCTGAAGACAGATATTTATACCAAGAAAGCTTTGAAAGTCAGTATTTGTTTCCTTTAAAGTCAATACTTGTGTTGTTTTCTTGAAAGTCAGTATTTGTTTTGTTTTCTTGAAAGTCAATATTTGTATAGTTTCTTGAAAGTCAGTATTTGTATTGTTATGTGAAAGTCAGTACTAGTGTTGTTTGTTAAGTCATTCAGTATTTGTGTTGTTTTCTTGAAAGTCAATATTTGTATAGTTTCTTGAAAGTCAGTATTTGTATTGTTATGTGAAAGTCAGTACTAGTGTTGTTTGTTAAGTCATTCAGTATTTGTGTTGTTTTCTTGAAAGTCAATATTTGTATAGTTTCTTGAAAGTCAGTATTTGTATTGTTATGTGAAAGTCAGTACTAGTGTTGTTTGTTAAGTCATTCAGTATTTGTGTTGTTTTCTTGAAAATCAGTATTTGTGTTCTCTTGAAAGTCAGTATTTGTGTTCTCTTGAAAGTCAGTATTTGTGTTCTCTTGAAAGTCAGTCTTTGTGTTGTTTTATTCGCTGAATTGTTTTTTGTTTGTTTTATACATGAACTCATGTGTGGGTCAGGGAAAAGCCAGCCACAGTAGATCTCTGCTATCTATATTGTCTGACATTATTATTATCAGTTCTCATAGCCATCAACTGAGATCATTGTCTTCTTCACTTCCTCTTGAACTCAAGGGAGACACAAGACCCTGGTCATCGCTCTTCACCTCGACCACAGACACTTAATGTTGTTGTAGAGTGTCTTTGATGTTATCTGTCCATCTTGTTTTTTGCCTGCTTCTTCCCTCTTCTCTTTTGGTGTATACCTGGTATGGTGTGGCATCACTAGGCATTCTCTCTAAGGGAATGACCCATTTTATTTGCTGTCTTTGTTGGTAATTTAGGTTTGGCTCTGTGGTGACCTTTTTCTCTTATTATGACTTTATTTTGGGTACTAATTTCCCTTTCTGTTTTCCTGAGTGATCAGGTCTTGCACTGGAAGCCTGCTGTAGGGATGAGGTGTGGCTTTGTGTGAGTCATGGCTATCTTATGTTGAAGGGGGAAAGCTATTTCTTCTTAGAGTCCATGCCACACGACATTGGAAGTTATCTATCCACAGTCTTGTGTCCCCTGTACTGACTCTTGTGTCTCCTGTACTTAACTTTTGTGTCTCCTGTACTTAACTCTTGTGTCTCCTGTACTTAACTCTGGTGTCTCCTGTACTTAACTCTGGTGACTCCTGTACTTAACTTTTGTGTCTCCTGTACTTAACTTTTGTGTCTCCTGCACTTAACTCTTGTGTCTCCTGTACTTAACTCTGGTGTCTCCTGTACTTAAGTCCATGCCATGCGACATTGGAAGTAATAACTATCCAGAGTCTTCTGTCTCCTGTACTTACAGTCCATGCCATGTGACATTGGAAGTAACATCTATCCACAGTCTTCTGTCTCCTGTACTTACAAGCATTTCTGACACAGATGATCTTCCATGCTTTGATGTCAAACTATCCAGCAGCTTCTCTCTTGGTAACCCTCTGCCTCTTTTTCCGTTTTACATTCTCACTGTCACAATGTACTCCAGTTTTCTCCTTCTCGTGAGGTGGCCAAAAATGTAGATTGTTTTCTTGAGGCACTCAGGTGATCACAATTTCAGTTTCCTAGTAAACAGGTCACCCCAAAGTTGCTCTGTCCCTATGCCAATGAAAACCACACAGAATGTCCACCACTGTCTCTGTGCCAATGAAAACCACACAGAATGTCCACCACTGTCCCTGTACCAATGAAAACCACACAGAATGTCCACCACTGTCTCTATGCCAGTGAAAACCACACAGAATGTCCACCACTGTCCCTGTGCCAATGAAAACCACACAGAATGTCCACCACTGTCCCTGTACCAATGAAAACCACACAGAATGTCCACCACTGTCCCTATACCAATGAAAACCACACAGAATGTCCACCACTGTCTCTGTGCCAATGAAAACCACACAGAATGTCCACCACTGTCCCTGTGCCAATGAAAACCACACAGAATGTCCACCACTGTCACTTGTGGGGGAAAATTAGCAATGCTTCTTCAAGAGTGAATTTGTTTCAAGACATCTTCATTGACGATTTGCCTAATTTTATCACTTCTGTTTCCCTCCCATTGATCATCCTATCTCATCTTGATCCTTTGGTACCTTACAGAATCGAGGTGCCCCCTTTGATGATTTTCTAACTATAATCCTCACCCCACCCCTGCCGATGATTGTCTAAACTATATCACTGTTTCCTCCCCCTAAGGATAAGAACCCATCCTTACGTAGCAGAGACTGGACAGATCAGGAGACATTACTGTTGCTGGAAGCTCTGGAGCTCTACAAAGATGATTGGAACAAAGTCTGTGAGCATGTTGGCAGTCGCACTCAGGATGAGTGCATCCTACATTTTCTACGTCTACCCATTGAAGATCCCTTTTTGGAAGAGGATGAGGGTCATCTGGGTAGGAATTGAGTGTAATCTTGTGTGCTTTTAGTTTAAAAAAAAAAGGTTTTGCTCATTCATCTTCTTAGCGTTCACCACCTGTAAACTCAGGCAGGAAGTTCTGGTTGTTCATCCATTTCTGGGTTTTCGTCATGTTCTGAACTTGACTTTTATGCGCACATCCATTTTTCATTTATGCGGTGTCCGTGGCTTAGGCATTGCGAGTCCGACTCGTAATCCAACGTACCGCGATCGAAACCCACTGCTGGCTGCGTGGATTTTTATCGTAGTATGGGGCGTCGCAGGTCGACCCAGCCTAAAATGGGTAACAAAATGGCTGTCCTGGGGAAGTAAAGACAGCCGGCGTAATGCTGACCACATTACCCATCCAGTGCTGATTGGTCTGTAAAAATATGTATACCTGATGCGCCTTAGGCGTAATAAGGTATCTTTACTTTACTTTTTACTTTACATTTTTCACATCTGCCTTTTTTGTACGAGACTAACCTTCACTGCAAGAGGCCAATGACATGTTTAGCACACATTTGTTTGTGTGGGTGAGGGTATATATGTGTGTGTGTGTGTGTGTGTGTGTGTGTGTGAATTTATTGAGTGTGGCCAGCTATATGCTGCCAGGGTCAAACATGGATGTTTACTTCAACTAACAAAGAGAAAATCACAGTAGATATGAGATGTCTGAAGAGAGCTCAGGAGTAACATTCTTTTATTCACTGTCCTGTCGTACCATTATCTTTTGTAGGGCTCGCAGTGTGTTTCTCCATGATTGACCAAAGCAGTAACATGGCTAGAGACACTGAAATTTTCCTGGTGCATGCTTTCTCGGTGATTCAACAAGTGCTCTCAGGAAAATAGAGAAGGGCTGGATCTAAAGTCAGTGGTTGAAGTCTCTAAAGCAGCCGGAGCTGACACATTTCATATTTGTGCCAGGGTACGCAGGTGTGCAGGGAAATGAGCAAGCTGATTAGCTTGCAGGTGAAGCTTCTATGGAGAGCAGATGAGCTACGGACCATGCTGATATTCTGAATGCTGTACGAAAAGGAAGAAATTTGTGAGAACCAGGTGACGATGGTGAATCTGGCCAGACAAGAGTGCTAAGCAGGAAGCCAAAGAAGAAGAGGGCTAAAAATAATACGTTGCTACTGGGACCACAGTATTGTTAACCGAATGTTCTTATTAACAAGGTTTCATTGTCGTTGCATCATTTCTTTGTATATTCTTCATAATTTATTATGTCCAATTAGTTGTGAAATAAATTCTGTTATCATTGGAATGCAAATAGGCAAGGGACTCAGAAAGTTATTTCTTTTCGAGCTCTTTACCTGCTACCCTTTCACATAGTGTCAGCATCTGTGGTTTAGGCATTAATTACAGGGTTACAAGATTTGCCTTGTGAAATCATAAATAGTCAAGATCGGATTGTTTCTGAAACATCCTGTAAAAGGATACACAGCTAACTTCTCCTCCCTCCCAGACAGAGAGAAAGTGAGAGATTATTCAAGTTAGGAAAGTAGGTCGCTGACAGTTGCATTTTTCCTTACTATGTAAACCTTTTTTTAATTTTATTTTTGTATTTTACAGGCCTTGCTTAGTTGTTTTGGTTTTTTTGTAATATACTACCCCAGATGACGTCACAGTACAGTTCAGCATTTTAGAGGGTGGTAAGACTGGGTTTCCTGACTTTCTGATGCATCCCATGAGAGAGTGCAGCCTAGGTCCCACGATTGCATGCAGTCTATCTACAACCCACTGAAATATTAGGCTGTGCTGTGACCTGTGGATTTTACCTGTTTGGGGTAGGATATTAAGAAAGCATCATTGTTTTAACATATTTTCTACGATTATACAGGTCCACTTGTGTATCAGCCAATCCCTTTCTCCAAGAGCGGCAATCCTATCATGTCCACGGTGGCATTCCTGGCTTCTGTGGTTGACCCCCGGGTGGCCAGCGCTGCAGCAAAGGCAGCTCTAGGTAGGTTTTTTTTTTTAAATTGCTGATGAAGTCATTGCTACCAGAGTGGCTGTATCCTAAATCATATGTTTAAAAAAAGCTTTAGTTTATTGCTGGTGTCTGCTGTGGAGGTTTTGATAACAAGTGAGAAAATAGAAAATAGCTAACCAGTCTTTTGCCCTCCATTGTTTGCAAAGACCCTGTCAACCTCTGATTTAAGAAACAGACTATTATAGTTAGATAAACTAGACATCATACTTATTGACTTAATCAAACTGGCAACCACTTTTGCTGTGTGAATGGCAAAAGGAAGGAGGTGGGGGGGGGGGGGGGGGGGGGCTTTGAGCCTGAGGATTTACAGCCGCATGGCTAGTGCTATTGCCACGACTGCAGGTGAGGATTTTATTTTACTCCCAACAGCAAAAAATCCCCAGCCTTACCGAGGATTTGAACCCAGGTCTCCCACTCGAGAGCCCAGCGTTCTTACCGTTTGGCCAGCCGCTCCTCGTTGACTCAATGAATAGGCGTAAAAAAAATTCAGGTTGGATTCATCAGCTAAGAATGGATTGAGGCACTGAGGACTTTGTGAAAGGCTGGCCTAACATTCTTCTTTGTGCCTGGTGTTCAAGGCAGTGACTGTGCCATTATCTTGCTGACACTGCGGTTGCTATGGCTAGCACTGTACAGGGCAGAAGCTTTATCAGTGCCATGACCAGCATGTATCGCAAAGACGAATACAGCAAAAGGCATATCTCTCCTGTTTAGGCTGAGGGACGTGGGGAGGACACCTGGAGCTGAAAGAAATGGACAGTTTACCAAGGAGACAAGATGTTTGATTAATCACTACAGAACAGGCGTCATTGGTTGTTTTACGCTTATAGAGCTACTGAGGAGATTTGAACACTGTAAAGCTGTCCGCAGTGCTGCAAAGATAATCCTCAATAATGACTAAACTAGACACAACAGACTTTGTAGCCATGTGTATGTTGAAAAGGCAGCCCAAACTATTGAACAGCGAAAGTGTTGTACAAAAGAGAACAAAGCTGCATAGCGGTGTCAAAGATCACTAGTGATCACCGAACACCTGCACGAGTTAACCAAAAGGTAGAGTATGAAACAGAACTGTGATCTTCACAGTATTATACAAACATGGGAACCACTTTGTTACTGAGATCAAATGCATATGCGCACTATAGTACGTTTAATAAACCGTGCCTTCTCGCTTTAACAAACATTTTGAAAACCCCTGTAGGAATCAACATGAAGTTTTGCATATAGCTTTAGATTTCCAATGTACTAATAATTTTACAATAATTTCTGTAAAAGTCAAAAGTAAAGGACCCTTTTACAGGCCTTTCAGGTGTATTTGATATATAGAGCTAGACCTAGAATTTATAGACCAAACGGCGCTTGGTCGGTGATGTGGTCAGCATCACGCCGGACGTCTTTACTTCCCAAGACATGTACCTGGTACCATCTCAAGACTAGGTTGACCTGGGAGCCAAGGTCATTTTTAAACAAAAAATCCGGCTCTCGTCAGGAACCGAACCCACGACCTTTTAATCCGCAGTCAAGCGTCCAGCCACTAGACCACGGCGGCTCCCTAATAATTTCTGTACCCCTGAAATATAGAATATACAGTAACTGGCACATGCATAATGATTATTTGTAAATCAGTTCACATGTACAGCAGACCAGTGCCTACACTGTTGAAAGTGAAATAACCATGAAAAACACGTGCAGTTTGATGTTTTAAAAAGTTTTTTTGTTTACTCACTCGGCTGTAAGCATGCTAATAGTTTACTTTGAGTCTGTGTTTGTGTTTTAATATACTGCAAATAAGGCAAAATGAAAACAGTTTTCATGCTCTCAACGAGATTATGTTTAATGTTTTTCCAGAGGAGTTCTCCAAAATGAAGGATGAGGTACCGCCATCCATCGTCGATGCTCACGTTAGGACTGTTGTCAATGCAACCAAGGAAGGAAGGACATCAGATCCCTCATACGGCCTTGATAAAAGTGGCATTGCTGGCACAGGTATGGCTTAGCCAATCTCCTTCCTCCTGCTCCTCTTCTTCGACTCTTCTTTTCCTCTTATTCTGCTGCCCCTCCTCCTCCTTCTTCTTCTTCCTCTTCTGCTGCTGCTGCTGTACCTGCTACGTCTCCTCCTTCTTCTCCTACTATATTTGCCCTGAAAATTACAGTTGACACATGGTTTACAGCTAGGCTGCAGTAATGTTGCCTTTCAGTCCAGCACAATAACCTTTTAGGTCATGATTGTTTTAGGGGCAGTAGGCCGGGCCCCCCACCCTCTTCCATTTTGTCCGAGTGACGAAAGTGGGGTTTTGCCTGTTTACAGCAAAGCTGTGATATTTGTGCCTTTCAGCATTTGTTGACCAGGGATGCCGGATTTCTTGCTCTTCTTTATGTCCTCTATTACCACTTCAGGTGTCGAGGGAGATATAAGGTCCTGCTTCGTGCTCTTCTGGCTGCTTCAACCATAGACACATTGTAGTGCCATAGTGTTTCTCTGTTGTTATCTTCCCATCTTGTTCTTGGTCTGCCTCTTGCTCTACATCCTTTTCGTCTTTTCCTATATGCCTTGTATGGTATAGCATCAAAGTGATTTCACACATGAATAAAGGTTCTTGTGGTGAAACTGACCTGCATATTGTTACGTTTTCTGATTGTTGTCCATCCTTATTAATTTCTTCCCGCTTCCTCTCTATGCAAATGAATCATAGAGCAGTTTCCTTTGGCCATTTTGGTTTTATAGGATCTTTACATAGAGTAGTTTCCTTTGGCTATCCTTTGGCCATTTTGGCTTTATGGGATCTTTACATAGAGTAGTTTCCTTTGGCCATTTTGGCTTTATGGGATCTTTACATAGAGCAGTTTCCTTTGGCCGTTTTGGTTTTATGAGATCTTTACATAGAGCAGTTTCCTTTGGCCATTTTGGTTTTATGGCATCTTCATAGAGGAGTTTCCTTTCGCCATTTTGGTTTTATGGGATCTTCATAGAGGAGTTTCCTTTGGCCATTTTGCTTTTATGGGATCTTCACATAGAGTAGTTTCCTTTGGCAATTTTGGCTTTATGGGATCTTCACATAGCGCGGCTCTGTGACTTTGAAGTAAGCATTATTCACAATCCACAATGTACCCGGATTTCTTTTTCTGTTCGTTCTCCCTACTAGTGGTGTCAGATAAGATAAGTCTCTGTGAAGTCTGTGGTGAGAGGAATGTCTTCTCCTGGTCCATTCTCTGCTTGGTTTCCGTTGGAATGCAGAAACTGGGATCTGGACCAGGATTTGATTTCCACAAGGGGTGGTTTTAGAAAAAAATAACATCTTTTAGCATTTGGGGTAGCGTGGACATTGGGGAGGTACAAAGGATCATGACAGAGGCAAGAGAACGGTGTAGTGGAGGGTGACCAGGGGGTCTGGCTGACACTCAGGGGCAAGGCAAGACAGACATACAATCAGGCTGCTACTAGTACTATTGAGCTGGCTGCTGAAGATATGGATTGAGTGTTTATGAGAACTTTCCTGGAGTATTATATGTGAGGTCTCAGCTAAACTCTACACACACAAGTATGCTGTCTCCCTCTCTTTCTCCCTCTCTCTCTCTCTCTCTCTCTCTCTATCTCTCTCTCTCTCTCTCTCTCTCTCTCTCTCTCTCTCTCTCTCTCTCTCTCTCTCTCTCTCTCTCTCTCTCTCTCTCTCTCTCTCTCTCTCTTTCTCTCTGTGTGTGTGAGAGATTTTGGTGGGCATTCCATTCAGTTTCAACCTTAACACTGTTTCTGTCATTTCAGAAACACTGAGGGATGAATCTGCGGAAAGACAGAAGAGCTTGAAGGAAAATGAGCAGAAGAGGGTGAGTACTCCCGTGCTCTCTTTATTCTCTCACTGTACTTAAACAGGCAGTTATAATCTCTTGATCTGAATCTGTTGAGTCCAGCGGGTTTCCGTGACTAAGTGGATGAGTTATTGGCACTGCACTGTGCTGGGTGGTGCTTTCATTTGGTGGACTGCCATTAGGTTCCTGGGTGCGGCTTTTACACAGATCTCTAGCGATCATTGCTGGTGCTGTATAGTGTGCAGACTGTTGGTTCCTTGCCTCTTGGGCAGATGCTATGAAGGAAATGTCTTTATTGGTCATGCCCCTACTTGGGAACCCATTTTGAAGTATGACCTTGTAGACACGTGGCAGTATGAAGTCTAATGTTACTCCCCCGTGGAGTGTGTGCAGACTGTTGGTTTCTTGCCCCCTCAGGATGCATACAGGTCTTAATTAGTCAGACTCCATTTGGGAAGCCATTTTGAAGGATGACCTTGTAGACATGCAGCAGTATGAAGTCTAATGCTACACCTCTCCAGAGTGTGCAGACTGTTGGTTCCTTGCCTATCAGGCAGATGCTATGAAGGAAATGTCACTCCTGTCTTTATTGGTCATACCCCTACTTGGGAACCCATTTTGAAGGATGAATTTGTAGATACACGGGAGTATGAAGTCTAATGTTACACCTCAGTGAAGTGTGTGCAGACTGTTGGTTTCTTGCCCCTCAGGATGCATAAAGGTCTTTATTGGTCAGACTCCATTTAGGAGCCCATTTTGAAGGATGACCTTGTAGACATGCAGCAGTATGAAGACCTAATGCTACACCTCTGGGGAGTGGCTGGTGGGACGGTTACAACAGCAGGCAGGAGACCCGAGTTTGAGCCCCTCTTAAAAAAAGGAAATGTTTCCGTCTGGAGCAGAAATAAACATCCAAACCTGCACAGTGCATGGCAACAGCACCTAGCCATGCGACCCTAAATCCCTCAAATCGCACGACCCCCCCCCCCCCCCCCCCCCCCCCCCCGGCCGCACATTTCCATGTCTCCATCACTCTTAAAAAAAAACAAGTACACCTCTGCATCAGATGCATGACAGCTCTTGAAGCTTCTCTGTGAGTGACTTTCAACCCAACTAATACGATTAAATACCATGCTTCATGAGGAGTCAGTGGGTCTATTCTTGTTTTCCCCATAATAACGGTCCAGAACCCATACAGGGATCATCCCATGTAATGAATATGCTCTTAATGGGAACTGAGATTGTTTGCACGCATCTTCTTTTCCTCTTCACATTCACCGTCTCAACTCCGGCGGAAAGTTCTGGTTGTTCATTCAACTCTGGAATTTAGTCCTGCTCCAGAACCTGAGTGTTGCATGCACATCTGTTTTACAGATCTGATTTGTATCCAGATTGTTGTTTCCTTGACTCTCAGGCAGAGGCACTCCGACTTCGAAGGAAGTCCCCAGTTAGTCAACTCTTTTGACATGCTTTTTAAGAAGCAGCGGGGCCTAAGAGCTCACACAGGGAGTTTGCAAGCATTTATGGTGGACATTGTGGTCATGTTTTCATTTGTGTTGACAGCCTTGTGAAGAGGCTGATGTTGGCAAGGTGAAGGTTGAGAAGATGGAAGAAAGAAAGGAGGAGATCAAGGATAAGACAAATGAAGATGAGTCAAAGGTAAGTTGTTACAAAGGACTTTTTGCTGTTGATGTTTTTTGTTTTTGCTTTAAATTTTCTTTTCTTAAGTTCTTGCGTTTATTTACAACTTTATCTATTATTTTCTTGATGTTCTTTCTTGCACCTGGTTTCTTTCTTTCATTCATTTTTTTCTGTATTCCTTCCTTTTGTCCCCCTTTTTTCAAAGTCCATCAGCAGTCTGAAAATATTTGACATGAGTACACTTTAATATTTGTGCTCGTTAACCAGGGTTCAGAAAAGGGCAGTGAAACAGCAGGTGGCGACGAAGAGGAGGATGAAGGTGCCAGATCATCATCTGAAGCTGCAAAGGAGGATGGCAAAGCTCAGGAGTTGCCAGAAAAGGAAAAGACTGCAGCTACCACAGGAGATGATAGACCCAAGGAAGATGATGCTTCAGTGGTGTCCACAGCAGCAGCGGCAGCTCTTGCTGCAGCAGCCGTGAAAGCTAAGGTAGGAATCATTCTTGTTTGTTCTAGTAACAGTCAGAAGGAAGTCTCAGGGAGACACTGCTGGAAGAGCATGCAGGGATGGATGTAATAGTTTGAAAAAAATTATTCAGGCCTTAATTCAGAGCTTCCCCAACTTTTCTTGGTTTAACTAATGAATTATAAGAGCTTGTTGAATGTTGGATTAAGAATCAACATCACCGTGCTCGGGACACCCCGATAAGCGCTCTGTCCCCATCTTCAGCAGCAAGCAAAGAGTTAAAATTCTGATGGTACCAGTAACTGTCTGATTGTATATCCATCCCGCCTTTCCCCTGAGTGTCGAGCGTTGGCCAGATCCCCTTGTAATTCCTCACAGTGCCATTCTCTTCAGACCGTAATGATCTATCTGTTCCTCTGCACTGTTCACTCGCTCCCAAAGGGCCCTCACAACATCTAGCTTGTCATATATCAATTCGCTACCAGGTGGTGCAGAACCACCCACTCTATCCGCCTGCTCATTTCCCAACACACCGGCATAACCGGGAGAAAATATCCAAAGGATGCTAACTACCCAAGACTTATAAGATGTATGGACACACACGCTAATTCACTCAAATAAAAAATAAATTTGTTAAAACTTACACAAATTTGTGTAAGAGTCTTTGACGTACTTTTAAACAATTAAAAGCCAGTAACTAATGAAACACAGTTACAGATTTAAATATGCCATAAAATTGTAAAACGCAATTTGGCTGTGCTGTATGCACTCAGCTATAGTCCTGTCTGCTGGCTTGCCTGCAGATTCTTCTGTTTGACACTTTACAATCACGCGACACATTTTAATACTGCAGCCAGCACAGTAACACATAGTTCGTGCCTTAAATTGTGGACAATGTGTCATAACTGAAGAAAGGGCTCCCTTTCATGTTTCCGGTGTATAGAATTATACGATAAATTTGTAAAAGGGTCGGCCCTTTTTCATTCCTCGTGTTTATAGAGGAAATAGTACATCGGTAAATTGTAATTTTTTCATGCTTGAGCGTCAGCCAGATCCCCTGCTGACTCCTCACAGCGACATTCTCTTGAGACTGTGATGGTTTTTTTGTACCAAGACCTTAACAACATTCAGCTTGTTATGCATCACTGCATTCCATTAACTTGATTTAACTTATGTTCCTCATCATCAGTTTCCACTTCTGCCATTAAGCAGAGAGGGGAGGAACAGTTTACGATCCATTGCTTGAAAGGCAACAGTGGCTGTTGTCATTCCTTGTTTATGTAGAAGCTCTTTAATGTCATCAGTCCATCTTCTCCGAGTGGTGACCTCTTGCTTTCACTTCAGATCTTTTCACGCCTAGCACCAGTTATTCTGGCTGCATTCTTACTTGATGACCGAACCATTTGATTTAGCGACTTATAAATTTGCTGCATGGTGTTGTTCGCAGTCTATCTGATAATACCATTTCTAACCAATAAGTGATGTTAATGTGCGTAAACTGACAATTTCACAGCATCTGGCTGCTATCGAGGAGCGGAAGATCAAAGGGCTAGTGGCGCTGTTGGTGGAGACGCAGATGAAGAAACTGGAAATCAAACTCCGCCATTTTGAGGAGCTGGAGACTATCATGGATAAGGAAGGAGAATCTGTAAGTATTCACACAAAGAATGTTTTTCATTTTAAAAATCCTCGAATAGTCCGTGCCGTGTGGTGTTGGTCATCACGTTCGTCCACAGCCCACAGACTTTTTAAATTTTTTAAAAATTGTACCACATTTCTGATAAGTAAGTGAATGATCTTTTCCGTGCATCAGGTTACTAGGCATATAGGGCTAGACCTATATTTTACAGACTAACTGGCACTTGGTAGGGGATGTGGTCAGCATCACCCCGGTCGCTTTTACTTCCCTGGGCTGACCTGGGCGCCAAGGTAATTTTATTTTAAAGTCTGTCCCCCATCAGGACCCAAACTCTTGACCTTCCAATCAAAGGTGGCTCCCTTCGAAAATAAGACCCAGTCCAAAAATAAACTCCTAATTAGGAGCCAGAGTGCATCTGCCAGAGAGGCAAGGAATGACAATCTGCACACAAATAAGCCAGATTTGTTGAACTTGGGTGCACATTAAAAAAAACTGTGAAAAGTATCGGAACAAAGCCGGCAGTAATGCAAATTCCCAGGAAACCCCAGAGAGTTTCCAAGCTGAGGGGCCAATGTTAGAAGGCCAAGAAAACCAGTGGCATGTGAAAAAAGCAAGTTTAGAAGAATATCACGTATTCTGAGAACAGGGGTAAGGAAAAAGCGTGAGATTGATACGAACGTTTTGGACTGAGAGAGGATGTAGAGTAGAGTTGTGTTTTGATCGTGTGAGAGGCAGGTTGCTTGAGGGTGTGACTGAGGGGAACGTCGATTGTGAACTGAAGGAATGCAGCTTTTGAAAGCTAGGAATTTCTGAAGAGAATTGATTTTGAATTGCAACGTCCAGTGTCTGTAAACATTTGTGTTACTGGTATCCAGAGGCCAACACCTGAGTGAATGGAACATTCAAACTGGCAGGTAGTGGTCCCTATTGTCAAGATGTCTCCTGTCCAGATAGCGAATGAGCCAGAAAGCGACTTTATCACTTAGCCAAAGTCCATTTACCCTGTGGAGGTAACTGTTGATGAATGTTTTATGTTGTTCTTAGACTTTAGTTTTGGCAGGTGATATTGAAGTTTCCCGTCTCTTGTCTAACAGCTAGAGTACCAGCGTCAGCAGCTGCTGCAAGAGAGGCAGCAGTTCCATATGGAGCAGATCCGGGCTGCCGAGTACAGGGCCCGACAGTTTGCCAACCAGCAGCTGACTGACAACAAGACAGTGTCAACCCAGCAGTCAGGCGATAGTCATCAGTCTGTGACATCCAGCATTTCTGCTCCAGCCCAGAACCAGGCGGTTTTGGTGGTGAACCAGGGGGCCGGTTATGCCATGCATGGGTCACCTCTGCCCCCTCAGGGTCCACAGGTGAGTTTGATTTGTCCAGAAAGTTTGTGATTTATTCAGGGAAAGATATAAAACCAAACTAAAAAAATATCAGCAAGCTTTATAAAATAATAAACACCAACAAAACGTGAAGGTTGTGGCTTGGAGCCTTTTTCTGCACATACATAGATTAGACAATACTACACAAATACACAATATCACTTATCTTCATATCTTGTGGCAGCCAGGTCGATGTCAAGACAATAGTCTGGCGAGGCACGTGGGGCCGGGGAAAAACCATATGGGGATATGCCAGGGGCCATCACTTGAGGATAAGATGAAACTATAGGCAGTTCAGCCCCCTAGGGTTAAGGTGAAGCTGTGTTGGCAGTTTCGTCCACTTGGTGCCAGAGTTCCCAAAGTGCATATAAAGCGATTTTTCAAGAGACTTACGAACTCTGTCGCTAGAGTGGCTAGATTTAATGGCTGTCACCTCCATGTCGTGGGCACCTTGGTGGTCCTGGGAATCGAAATGCAGTGGTACTGGTTTCAGTGCGCCATTCTGCACGTCCAAAAGATGTTGTCTGAACCTGTCAGCCAATCGTAAAACATGTTTCAGCGATGTATTTAATGCCACATCTCTTGCAGTTAGTGGCGTAAATAACATTACGGCTCCACGTATGTGGAAAGTGGCATTCGGGAATTCCAGGCTGGTACCCTGAACCACATATGGACAGGTCCGCATACAGGTCTGTGGCAAGAGGCTGTGATTTATTCAAGCTGATTTTGAAGATATAGTCTGGTGTGAGTTTGGAGATGAACAGGTAGGTTTTTGGCCAAACAGATCCCGTACTGACCAGATAGGCACATTAGGTATAATAATGGAGCAGTATCGGGGCTGAGTGGTATCAAGCATAGAGTCCGCGAGTGCTGGAGTCCCGGGTTCAGGCCCCAGTGAAGGCTGGGATTTTTTCACGTGGACATCTAGTTATTTTCCCTGGTCTCTGGGCAGTAAGATCAGACGCACTAAAAAACATATCTCAGCAGTTGGAAATTTAAAAAAATAACCTAACGACGCTGCCCCAGCAAAATTTAAGTTAGAAATCTACCCAAATTATTTCAGGATACTTGCTGGTGCTATGGAGTACATGCACTGCGTTGAGATTCTTTGGACTCAGGCTTGAGTTGGAAATAGAACGGAGCACTTATGGGTTACCCCTTGTGCGGTGATGTTGATCCGTCATCTGAACCTAGACCTAAATCGAGCCAGAAGAGACAGGGTTACAAATACCAGCATTAGAGAGAAAGTCGGGACAAGACCATGCCTGGGTTATTTTGACAGACAAACAATGAAATGGTTCAGTCAGCCATCGAGTGAGAATACAGCCAGACCAAACTGAATATGATAATTTTTACAGCAGAACATCTGGGATAAGAGTGAGAGGAAGACCAAGAAAGAGATTGATAAATGGTGTAGCAGAAAATTGAAAAATGATGAACAAATCCAACACCCCAGCCACTCGAAAAGTGCAAGATAAATACACAAAACCACAACACTGGGCAACAATCTGGTATCAATGAGACGACGAAACCACGACACTGTGCAACATGCTGGTATCAGTGAGACGACAAAACCACGACACTGGGCAACATGCTGGTATCTGTGAGACGACAAAACCACTACACTGGGCAACATGCTGGTATCAGTGAGACGACAAAACCACTACACTGGGCAACATGCTGGTATCTGTGAGACGACAAAACCACTACACTGGGCAACATGCTGGTATCTGTGAGATGACAAAACCTCTACACTGGGCAACATGCTGGTATCAGTGAGATGTCAGAAGAAGATATGAAGGAGCGAAACATTGAATTCAGTTCACCACTTTACATTGGATTCATAGACTATGAGAAAGCTTTTGACAGCATTGATAGGGAATCTCTCTGGAAATTAATGGGGCACTATGGAATCCCACAGAAAATTATTAACTTAGTAAAGGCAACATATAAAGACATGAAATGTCGAGTTTTTCATCAGGGAAAGCAGATACATTTGAAAATGTAATTCAGAAATAAAAACGGCTGTGCGACAGGGATGTCTTTTGTCGCCTCTCCTGTTTTTACTGGCAGTAGACTGGATTATGAAGACAGCAACTGCCAACACCAACAATGGAATTCAGTGGACTTCTGCAAAAACAGCTGATGAATTGGACTTCGCTGATGATATTTCTCTTCTGTCCCACTCACGGAATCAGATGCAAGATAAATTAAAAATACTTGAGAGCGAGGTCACAACGGCTAGGTTTGAAAATCCATAAGTGAAAGATAAATATAATGAGACTAATTCAGACAGATAGTAGTATGGTTTCTCTTAATGTAATCCCCTCCCAAGACGTGCAGTCGTACACCTATATGTGCTGTATTGTAGATAAAGATGTGGGAACTGATAAAGATGTTAAAATACAAATACAAAATGCAAGAGGAGCTTTCATAGCACTAGGAAACTTGTGGAGGTCAACAGAAATTAAAACTAATAGTAAACTAAAAAATTAAATTCTAGTGTCAGTTCAGTCCTGTTTGTTGTATGGAGCGGAAACATTTTGAGAACAACTAGGGCAATTACTAATAAACTTTTTACACTGTACTTTTTACACAGTACTTTTTACACTGTACTTTTTACACAGTACTTCTTACACTGTACTTTTTACACTGTACTTTTTACACTGTACTTTTTACACACTACTTTTTACACACTACTTTTTACACTGTACTTTTTACACTGTACTTTTTACACACTACTTTTTACACACTACTTTTTACACTGTACTTTTTACACTGTACTTTTTACACTGTACTTTTTACACTGTACTTTTTACACTGTACTTTTTACACTGTACTTTTTACACTGTACTTTTTACACTGTACTTTTTACACTGTACTTTTTACACTACTTTTTACACTGTACTTTTTACACTGTACTTTTTACACTGTACTTTTTACACTGTACTTTTTACACTGTACTTTTTACACTGTACTTTTTACACTGTACTTTTTACACTACTTAATACACTGTACTTTTTACACAGTACTTTTTACACTGTACTTTTTACACTACTTTTTACACAGTACTTTTTACACTGTACTTTTTACACTACTTTTTACACTGTTCTTTTTACACTGTACTTTTTACACTACTTTTTACACTGTACTTTTTACACAGTACTTTTTACACTACTTTTTACACAGTACTTTTTACACTGTACTTTTTACACTGTACTTTTTACACAGTACTTTTTACACTACTTTTTACAGTACTTTTTACGCTACTTTTTACACTGTACTTTTTACACAGTACTTTTTACACTGTACTTTTTACACTACTTTTTACACGGTACTTTTTACACTACTTAATACACAGTACTTTTTACACTGTACTTTTTACACTACTTAATACACAGTACTTTTTACACAGTACTTTTTACACACTACTTTTTACACACTACTTTTTACACTGTACTTTTACACTACTTTTAACACTGTACTTTTTACACAGTACTTTTTACACTGTACTTTTTACACTACTTTTTACACTGTACTTTTTACAAAGTACTTTTTACACTACTTTTTACAGTACTTTTTACACTGTACTTTTTACACAGTACTTTTTACACTACTTTTTACACAGTAATTTTTACACTGTACTTTTTACACTACTTTTTACACAGTACTTTTTACACTGTACTTTTTACACTAATTTTTACACAGTACTTTTTACACTGTACTTTTTACACTACTTTTTACACTGTACTTTTTACACAGTATTTTTTACACAGCTGTTAACACTGTAACAGGTGGCAACACAGAATTGTTGACATTGTGAGTTTATGACTTGTTGTCCTCTGGTCTCTGCAGGTACAAGCATCTCAAGTAGCTCAAGGTTCCCCTACTCACACGACCAACCCATCTTCATCTTTTGCACCGTCTGCACCAGCAGCTTCTCCTTCGCCATCTTTAACCGCAACACCACCGTTGTCATCGGCTTATGCCACAACATCATCATCAGGTGCATCATCCACCACCATTCCTCAGCCGACCCCTTCAGCAACACCTACCTCTTCCACCCAGCCGCCCACACCTCCGCCTCCCGCTTCCAACCCGGCCATTGCACAAGCCCTCCAGTCATCGTCTCAGTCCTTGACCCCGCCACTTTTGGAAAACCCTAGTGGGACGCCCACACCACAGCAGCAGCAGCAAATGCACCCACAGTATCAACAACAGGGCCCCATGGGGCAGGGCTATCCCCCTTCAACACAGTATGGGGACCCTCAGCAAGACCCCTCTCCCCCTCCAGGTTTGTTTTCTCAGGGTGGGTCTCAGCTGGCTCAAGGCGGACCTCAGTATCCGTCAGGGGGGCCCCAGGCCTACCAGCCTCACCCATTAGAAGTGAACCCGGGGGCCACCCCACCTCAACAGTACCCCCAACAACCAGCAGGTCATTACCCCGGTTACATAGGCCATTCTAATCAGTACCCACCCCACTCAGGGCCCCCTCAGGGTCAGTTCATGCCTCCACATTTGGGTATCAACCAGCAAAGCTACTCCCCCTTCAATGGGGGTGCCCCATCCGGGCCCTCGGTGACTCACTACCCCAACCAGCCTGTACAGCCGTACCCTGGACAGTATCAAGGAGGCCCCCAGCCACAACCAGGAAATGCTGTTCAAAGACCCTTTATGCCAGGTAAGTTAGTATGATTACTGTATGGCTTTACGCTGAAAACAGTGCGCTTTACATTTGGCTGTTGTCTTTAATTTCCATCTGATCTTCTGGGACTGAAAAGTTGCCAGCTTGGCCATCCAATTCTCTCTCCCTTTTCTGCCTTTTTGATTTTTGACTGTTTTTGTCTCCCTCTCTCTCTCTCTCTCCCCTCTCCATTTTATCTTTCTTTCCATCGCTCTCTCCACTTCTTCCCTTTTTGTCCTTCCTTCCTTTCTCTTCTCCCTTACCTCTCGCCCACGATCTCTATCTCTTCTTCCTGTGACTCCTTTCTTTCTACTTCTATTTTCTTTCTAATTTCTCTCGTTCCTTCCATCCAACTCTCTTTTCCCCTCTTTCTCTTGCCTTCATTTCTCTTTCCCCTCCATCTCTTCCACATTCTCTTTCCTTCCTTTCTGTGAGGAACCAACAGTCTGCATAAAAAATATGCCAGATCTGTAATACGAATGTGCAGTCAAACTTAAGTTCTGTAACAAGACCAGAGTCCAGAAGTGGATGAACCACCAGAACCTTTGGCCATAGTTTACAGCCGGTGAACACCAAGAAGAAGAAGAATTCCCTGGTCTCTCGGACGTTTGCATGCATTCTTGCGCACGTAAAAAATCCCTTGGCAGTTGGAAATCAAAAAGAGTAGCCTAGCAGCACTGCTTAGGCTAAATTTGAAGTTAAAATTCTACCCAAAGTATTTCAGGATTCTCGTCGGTGATACGGAGTTTGTGCACTGGTCTGAGATTCTTGAGACTCAGGCTTGAGTAAGAAGTAGAATAGAGCACTTATAGGTTACGCCCGTGTGATATGATGTTGATCCGCCGAATAAACAAATATGTGATTGACATTGTCTTTATGTTGGTACAGGAGTACACTGATTTTACAGCCTTTATTTAGAGCAGTCAGTGATAACACTTTGAAAATTAAAAGAGGAGAACAGGCTGAAACATATATACAGATATATGCACCATGCAATGATAATTATACAGAAGAGCAGAAAGATGAATTCTTTGACGATCTGTCTGATGAGATAGAGAAAGTTGAGGGAAGCAGCATACTATATGTAATGGGTGACTTCAACGGGAGGGTAGGAAATAACAGAAGAGAATACGAACAGTTTCTAGGTCCACATGCAGCTAAGAACAGTGATAGAAATGGAAATGGTCAAAGAATATTGAAGGACAGCACAATCTTTTTATTACGAACACATTCTTTGACCATAGAGATTCACAACTTTACACTTGGTACACATGGAATGATGTCTCCATCAAGAGCCAGATTGACTTTATACTAACCAGAGTTCAAGGAAGAAGAAGAATTCTTGATTCAAGAGCAATCCCTAATGGTCTATGTGAGACTGACCATAAAATAGTTGTGTTAACAGCAAAACATTTTACATTAAAGAAACACAAAAAGAAATTAACCAAAAACAAGGATCTCGTCAAGATAGCAAATCTGAAACAGGAAGTAGTAAAAGAACAGTTACAACAGAAAGTAGAGACAGCATTTAAACAACTTCCACATGTAGTTGGCAATATTGAGGAAGAATGGAGTAAATATAAAAACACTATACTTAGTATTGCAGTAGAATTATGTGGAAAACGGAAGAGTGAAAACAGACAGGAAAATTAAAAAATGTCACCTTGGTGGTGCGAAGAAGTAAAAGATGCAATTAAAAAGAAAAAGAACTTATATAAACAGTGGATAAAATCAAAGAAAGAAGAAGATTGTATAAACTATAGACTGCAAAGGAGAGAAACCAACAGGAGTGTCAAGAAAGCAAAACAAGCATCCTAGGATCGTTTCGGTGAGTATTATGGAAAGTAATGGCAAGATATGGAGTAAGCAAATACCTCATCGAAGTGTGCAAAAGTTTATACAGGGATTGTAGAAGTGTAGTTAGAATAAATCAGGGAACATTCACAGTAACATCTGGAGTAAGACAGGGGTGTGTCTTATCACCACTGCTGTTTATCACCTACATCGACAATATATGCAAAAATGCCAAGCCCATGAATGAAAATGTTAGTAAGATCAACGAATTACTCTTTGCAGATGATCAGGCCTTGATAGCAGATACAGCCATGAAATTGCAACATCTAACATCCATGAATGAAGAATGTAAAACAAATAATATGAGAATCAACACTGAAAAGACAGAAGTAATGTCAATAGGAAAAAAGAAGACAGATCTAAACATAGCAATAGAATACAAAGGCATTAAACAGGCATCTGAGTTTAAAATTACTCGGGAACTACATTTACCGAAGATGGGAAATTGGATACAGAAATTAACATTAGATGCAGTAAAGCAAACCAAGTATTGGGACTGCTAGCATAAGACAATCCCAATCAGCACAAAGAGACATTTTATTCAAAGCATATTTATTCCAACTCTGTGCTACCAGTGCCAGACATAGTCACTCACAACAAATCATAAAAGAAAATTAGTAACCATGGAGATGAGATGTCTGAGAAGGGCTGTAGGAGTGACCATAAGAGATAAGATCAGGAATGAGAGAAAAAGTTGGCACAGAATCAATTCTAAATTACATACGAAGACAGCAGGTTAAATGTTTTGCCCACTTAGAGAGAATGCCTTGTGACACCATACCATACAAAGCATACATGGAAAGAGAAGGAGGACGTAGAGCACGGGGTAGACCAAGAACAAGATGGAAGGATAACATCAGAGAAACTCTACAACAGCACATTGTGCCTATGGTCGAGGCGGCCAGAAGAGCTAGAGACAGAACCTTATATCTCCCTCGACACCCACAGCGGTAAAAGAGGAAGTGAAGAAGAAGTGATAACAATTCTAACTGGCACATTTGACGTCTCTTTCCAGGTGCAGGTAACCAGGGCAGTAGCCAAGACCAGATGATGATGTCCCCATCACCGACTGGATCAAACAAGTAGACTAGTTTGCAGGCGGGCTAAGTATTTGGCCACAGCTGTTTTAACCCTTTACCCTGCGAATGTGGAAACAAAATGGGTCTAAAACCCATGGAAATTCTCGCCGGGAAGAAATACTTCAAAAACATAACCATATTACACTGGTTACTAATTTTTTTTTTTTTCTCTTCGAAAAATATGAAAGATATAAAGGGGTAATCAGTAAACATGAACAGGGTGAAAACGTCAACTCTCTTAGATGTTTAAATCGACTACACCTGCCCTGTGTATTCGTATGTTGCCATCCTATTAATTTGTTTTAGCTTCTTTGTTGCCATTTCTTTAAAAAAATATTTTAGTTGAACACATAAACGTCATCACTTGAGATATTTTACAGGCCAATCAGGCCTCCCTGTAGGATGTGGTCATCCTACCTTTAGTTCCTCGGACATAACCTGCTGCCCATTTAAGGCTGGGTGCGCCTTTGAGCAATTCGATGCGAATTCAAACCAGTAACCTGTGGGCTGGCAGGTGAGAGTTTAGCCCCCCCCCCCTCCTGAAGCTGCTCATTGACTGTAAGTGATTTCTAAAAATATGGCTTCACATTTTTGAATCAAGCGTGTTAAGAGAGCTGCATTTGTGACTGCAAAGATTCAGTTGGGGGGTTTTTATGATGCTTTTGAAGTTATTACTTGTATTATATTGTTGTTTATTGAACATGATAGTTATATCTCCATGATAGTTTTCTCTATATGATAGTGAACTATCATAGTTCTCTTCCTGAAACTTTAAATGATAGTTATCTCTCCCGAATAATTTGCTCTCAATGATAGTTTTCTCTGTATGATAATTATATAGTTATCTGTCCATAATAGTTTTTATGATAGTTAACTATCATATAGTTATCTCTTCGTGACGAAATAGAATTATTGAAAGAAATACACACACAAAAAGAAGAAGAGAGATTTGAAATATTTTTTTCCATATTAAAAAATCATACTGGAGGGAAAGGTTTAGAGCAAGACAGCTAGAGGTAGACAATGTTACATGTGGGAGGACAATACCAAGAGATGGACGAACAGCAGTTTGGGAGAGTGTACAACCAAAACAAGAGGCAGAAGATGTTGGAGATCTGTTGCAGCCAACCTTCATTGGGGAGATGGCACCTGATTGATTGATATTTCCTGATAGCTATCTCCGTTTTCTCTGAATGATAGTTAACTATTATGTAGTTTTCTCTCCACAATAGTTTTCTTTATGTGGTAGTTACCTATCATATAGTTTTTCTCTCTTTGGTCATTTTCTCACTATGATAGTTTTCTATAGATATCTCTTTATGATAGTTATCTCTCCATGACATATGGTTTAGTATTACATGTGCAAGCCCTGGAACAATGTATTTTAACTTGTACAAACAGCATTACTGTTGTCACTCGTACATTTCATGTGTTTTTGACTTAAACTTTGTTATTTTTGTAATTATTGATGCATATCGGAAGATCCACTAGCTTCCAACTCACATTTATGGAGTGTCAGAACTGTTGCATGACAAATTTGGATCATTATGGATAGATCCATTCGTATATTTCCGAGGCCTCCAAATTCCTCCAGTCCTGGGCAGGTATTCTTTTTAACTAGTAATTTCCCCCCCAAAAAACTTTGAGAACACATTGAAAAAAATATATCATTAGAATGTCCCTCAACTGGAACCCACAGGGTCAAAGGAATAAAAGCAGATTTAAAAAAAAAAGTAAAACAAGGAGAAGGGAACTAGAGAGGGTAGTGAAAAGTTAGAGTAGACATGGAGTAAGCTTTTAGGAGTGTTCATTTGAGACCTGCACTGCACATAATTGCTTGCATTAAACATGCGCATGTTGTAGTTATAAGAACTGACCGGTAAATGAAAACAAGCACAGGCTTATCACCCCGTGATGCGTAGGTCCTGTTTACCAAAATCTGTCCAAAGAGCAGTGATGGAAGGCTGTCCTGCCGGAATACCTTCAGCGACCTTTGCTGACCAACTGTATTGCATAATACATTTCAAAATTATTGCTTTGTTTAATTCTGCCTCACCTGTTAATGTTTCTTTCAAGCTTTTATGATAAATCCTTGGGAATGGATTTCAAATGAACGCTCCTGATACGTGCGGTAGCAAAATAAGAAAAATTGCTGTATTGGTTGAGGGGCTGTGGCCATTGGGTGGTTAATGGATTAATGCTTGAGTTAGAAGTAGAACGGAGCACTTGTGGGTTACACCCGTGTGCCATGATGTTGATAAGTTGGATAAATATAAACATAGGAGATTAAGGCCAGAAAGAATATGGTGGAAGTAGTTTAGTTTCAGAGAGATGGCACTTTCTATAGACCAGTCCTCAATCATTAAACCACAAAAAAAAGAATGTTAGTGTTTTTCTTTTCTGGGTTTCCGCTTATGAACCCCAGCAACATGGGGAAGTCCCAGTGTGTTTCTTTTCTGGGTTTCCACTTATGAACCCCAGCAACATGGGGAAGTCCCAGTGTGTTTCTTTTCTGGGTTTCCGCTTATGAACCCCAGCAACATGGGGAAGTCCCAGTGTGTTTCTTTTCTGGGTTTCCGCTTATGAACCCCAGCAACATGGGGAAGTCCCAGTGTGTTTCTTTTCTGGGTTTCCGCTTGTGAACCCCAGCAACACGGGGAAGTCCCAGTGTTTTTCTTTTCTGGGTTTCCACTTATGAACCCCAGCAACATGGGGAAGTCCCAGTGTGTTTCTTTTCTGGGTTTCCACTTATGAACCCCAGCAACATGGGGAAGTCCCAGTGTGTTTCTTTTCTGGGTTTCCGCTTATGAACCCCAGCAACATGGGGGAAGTCCCAGTGTGTTTCTTTTCTGGGTTTCCGCTTATGAACCCCAGCAACACGGGGAAGTCCCAGTGTGTTTCTTTTCTGGGTTTCCGCTTGTGAACCCCAGCAACATGGGGAAGTCCCAGTGTTTTTCTTTTCTGGGTTTCCACTTATGAACCCCAGCAACATGGGGAAGTCCCAGTGTGTTTCTTTTCTGGGTTCATATTTATCATTTGTTTTTTTTTAAAGTTGACATACAAAGTAATCTTGTTGGGCATTCCTCTTATTTTGAGTTGTTCTTGTACATAGCTGTACTGTTGTGGTCAAAAGTTTAAGACCGCCTAGCTAACTGTTATTTTTACAGTTTTGGAGACTATTTCATCAGCTGCTATTTTAAGTAGAACTATGGCTGTAATGAGGAACACGTCAGTTGCAATAATTTCCCTTAGTGGGCTCTTAAAAAGCAGTGGATTTTCTTCTTCACTGTTCCTCCAAGTGATGTAATTGTGTTGGGCCTGTTTGCAGCATAGCTGTGATATTTGCACCTTTTGGCCAACACATCAGATTTCTTCAGAAATTTGTTTTCTGGGTTAGCCTTTCCAGTAGCAGTGGGTACAATCCTCCGTAACCATATGGACAAATAAATTACGTGGTGGTCTTAAACTTTTAGCTACCACTGTAAAAAAGAATTGTTGTGAGAAGTATTTCTGGTGCATTTGATGTAGAATACTGCTTTCGTCAATTTTAACAAAAATGAAATTAAATGTATATATAAATATTTTACATTGTTCTAATGCTGAATGCTTTATATTTTTGTTGGTGTTGTTTTTGATGGAAAATAAACATGAGTAGATTTTGTAGCCTGGGATTTGTTCTTCTCATTTTTGCCTTTGACTTTTTCATCCCCTTCTTTTTCTTTGTCGTCAATTCTTCTTCTGTCACTTGTTCTTCTTCTGTCACTTGTTCTTTATTTGCCCCTAAAAGTAATGCTGAATGCTTTATATTTTTGTTGGTGTTGTTTTTGATTGAAAATAAACAAGAGTAGATTTTTTTTGCCCAGGATTTTTCTCCTTTTTGCCTTCAATCTTTTTATCCCCTTCTTCTTCTTTGTCATTGATTCTTTTTCTATCACTTGTTCTTTATTTGCCCCTAGAAGTTGCAATTGGTATATTGTGTTGCGGTTTACAGCTAGGCTGCGATATCTGCACTTCCGGCTCAACAAATTTCACCACACCCTAACTATTTGCACCTTTTACAGCATGCTTGTTAAGAGGCAGTAGGTCAGTGTTTTTGTCTAAAGTGGGGCCCCATAACTGGCGTGAGAAGGTGTATGGGATTACATTTCTAGAAACCTTCACATGTGTAGCACACAGGCAAAATATATACGCCTGTAAATGCATTTATATATGTGCAGGCCAGTTCAGATACACCCACGTGTACACATTGATACAAATATGGTTCAGATACACCCACATGTACACACTGATGCAATTATTCATACATGTACACACTGATGCAGATACTTATACATTTACAGACTGATGCAGATACTCATACATGTACACACTGATGCAACTACTCATACATGTACACACTGATGCAGATACTCATACATGTACACACTGATGCAGATACTCATACATGTACACACTGATGCAACTACTCATACATGTACACACTGATGCAGATACTCATACATGTACACACTGATGCAACTACTCATACATGTACACACTGATGCAGATACTCATACATGTACACACTGATGCAACTACTCATACATGTACACACTGATGCAGATACTTATACATTTACAGACTGATGCAGATACTCATACATGTACACACTGATGCAACTACTCATACATGTACACACTGATGCAGATACTCATACATGTACACTCTGATGCAGATACTTATACATGTACACACTGATGCAGATATTCATACATGTACACACTGATGCAGATACTTACACATGTACACACTGATGCAGATATTCATACATGTACACACTGATGCAGATACTCATACATGTACACACTGATGCACTTAAAAAAGAAATGACGGGATTGAGGAAGTGAGGACGTCCTAAAGAAACCCTAAAATGGACATTATGGAGAGGTTAAAGCGGCTACACTGGGCTACATATTCTTGATAACGAAGGACTGCACAGATAGAAGGGAATTGGCTGTATGTGACATGTAAAAGCACAATATGACATTGATGATGTCGAAGGACTGCACAGATAGAAGGGAATTGGCTGTATGTGACATATAAAAGCCCAATAGGACATTGATGATGTCGAAGGACTGCACAGATAGAAGGGAATTGGCTGTATGTGACATATAAAAGCCCAATAGGACATTGATGATGTCGAAGGACTGCACAGATAGAAGGGAATTGGCTGTAAGCTGTATGTGACATATAAAAGCCCAATAGGACATTGATGATGTCTGAAGCAAGTTTAAAAAAATGCCAACAGCTAGGTAACAGCAAGTTAGATGTAAATAAATATGCAGTATTTATTCTCCCAGGATAACAGTAGATCAAGAAATTAATAGGATGCCACAGGGTGGATTGTCTGTTGGAAAGAAAAGGTAGAGATAGGAGGATCGACTTCATTGCATAGGGCTGTCTCTCTTGACAGAACAGTTAGCTGCCTCCTGAGAGCGTCGCATAGAGCACGACCTCCGTAGCTCCAGTGACAACCCCTAGTGATCTCAGTAAAAATGTGCACTCATGAACTTAACGGCGCTGCCCTGAAATGAACTGATAACAATCGGAGAGCAAGGCAAACGACCGTGATCACTTCACCACGGAGGACCCCCACCTGTCTGTTGGGAAAGGGTATTAAACGAAGACTATGATTCAGAATGTAGTGCAGGGCCCCAAAGAAAAAAAAATAATAATAAGATCAGTTAACACCTACTGGGTACTTGGAGCATGGAGAAACAGATGGGTGCTGCCTCGGAGGGTGGAGTATGAATGGGTTAAGATTTTTTTTTTTTTCAGTCTCCAGAAACCATGAGTCTTTGGCTCGGTACTATGGATATCGCAACCCTTCGGCCTTGATTCCATGATAAATACCGTAAATCTGGGAGAAATGTGGCTTTCCTGCCTACCCCCGGGAGTGAACTCGGACCACACGGAGTTTGTCACCCGTCGGCACACATTCAGGTTTCACCAACTGAGCTAGCGAGCCGGGCGTTCAATGTTTTAGGATGTCGATACGGGCAACATAATACCACTGACAACGTTATTAATACTTTTTCTTCCTATATCTTGAATTAAGAATCGATATTACAGCACTCGGGACACTGCCATAAGTGCTCTGTCCCCGTATTCAGCAGCAAGCGAAGAGTAAAAATTCCGACAATACCTGTAACTGATTGTATATCCGTCTGCCTTTTCCCATGAGTGTCGAGCGTTGGCCGGATCCCCTTGTAACTCCCCATAATATCTGTGCCTTGGCACTGTTCACTCGCTCCCAAAGGGCCCTCACAACATTTGGCTTGTCATACATCAGATCACCACCAAATGGTGCAGAACTGGCCAGTCTATCTGCCTGCTCATTTCCAAACACACTTCTTCTTACAGTCTATGCCATTTGGCATTGGTAGTCATGTATATCCACAGCCGTCGGTCTCACGTACTCTCGGTCAGTCCGGACATAGATGATCTTCCATGCCATACTGTCAAACTTTCCAGCGTTTTTCTATTTTTTTTCTTTACTCATTTCCCCTCCAATTTTCCCAGTCACAATGTACTCCAGTTTTCTCTTTCGTTTGACATGACCAAAGAATGTAGATTGTCTTCTTGTGAAGTGGGAAACCAGTTCTTGTATTAATACATCGAAATATAAATATCATGATCCCCTCTCCCCCCCCCCCCCCCAAAAAAAAAAAGAACAGATTACACACATAATTTTCCTGTCCGCCCTGTGTGACCAGTGCCAAACCTGGACACTACCAAAACATTGTCATCATCTTCATGTCCAGGTCCTTTGCAGAAGGTCGATCTCATCACGAACTGCCTAAAAGAAACGCAGTCTCTCGCCAGTTCTCCCGCTTCATGTACTTTCATATTCAAGTAGCCATTTATATCCTGTGCCCATCTTCGTGTTGGTCAGCCCCTGCCCCTCCTTCATGGAACCATGCCTTCTGCTATTATTCTTTCCAGTCCATCATGGCGCTTGATATGACCAACATATTTCAGCTTCTGAGATAGGATGCTGTTTATAAGCCAATCTTCCTCCAGATCTAGAATGTCCGTATTTCTTCTCTACATTGTCCATGGTTTTCTGAGAATTTATCTTATAGCATTTTAGCTCAAAAATCCATGTGTTTTTTCCTAAGGCCTCTAAAGACCAACGTAACAATAATATATACATGTGAGATAAGGTGTTTGGCTAAAACTGCCAGCTCAACCATCCAAGACAAAGTGAGAACTGATAGCATCAGACAGAATGTGGGAACATCTCCTTGCACTAAATTCACAAAGAAAAAAAAATCAAGGGATAACCGCTACCAACATAGGCGCTACAGCTATAAAGATTTTATATGAGTGCAAGAGGCCCCAAGGGAAAGGCAGATTGATAATACTAAACAGAGGCGCCGTGACTAAGAAAACACTGAGGTGAGGGGTGCTCAGATTTCACCCCCCCCCCTCCCTGTCCCCACCTGACTTACACATTTTCTCGTTTTAAAAAAATGTGCTGGAGATGGGGAAACTTTGATTGTTGCCCACCCCTCCTCCCAAATTAGGAAAGCTGAGGGGAGAGTTCGGGGTCGTCTCAACAATATTATGAGCCCTGGGACAAACCAGTGTGCTGGGGCCCCTTCGACAACCACTCACAGGAATGAAATGTTAATAGTAAATAATATTAAACATGTTTTTATTTTATTGACACTTCGACAAAACTGGTGTTAAAATATAAGACAGATTAGATGGCGCTGAATGAAATGACAACGAACTTCTGATAATAGCACGGAGTTGAGTTGATTCAAGAACCGATATCACAACACTCGGGCATTCCCATAAGCGTCCCATCTTCAGCAGCCAGCGCAGAGTTCCATGATGTAATAGCACGCATTTGCGGAATTTATTTTCACAGAATTCTTTCATTACTGGCTTGAAGTAAATGGTTTTTGTGATGTCTTTTCCATGCACAGTTTGGGAAAGCCAGTTCAAACGATGCTGTCCTATTTTGCTACCAAGAAGACTGTTTATCAAGTTCAGTCTTGAAAAAGAATGTTCTTCTGTACAGTTGGTTACCATCATTCACATGAGCACTTTGAGTACACTTTCAACATTCGGGGAAAATGAGATTTCAAACTGTCGAAAATTAATTTTTTGCACATTTATAAATTTTTTAATCATGTCCACAATTCTTCTTCTTTCGTTCACATGAAATAAATGATCTATATCTGCAATGCTGTCTCTTGTATGAATTTCACTGTCTTTTGTAATTCACTAAGCGGCCCGTAAAGTTTGACTTCCACAAGTGTCTCTTTTGGCCAGAGGTTTTATCTGAAAGCGTTGAATCTGGGACAGTCTTGAAGGATGTGATCTGTTGTTTCAGGTGCCAGTCCACAAATACACATGGCTGATTGGCCAATCTTAAATTTGTTGTACATGTGGCAGCGAAGTCGATTGTGCCCTGTTCTAAGGCAAAGGATAATGACTTGCTCTGGTCTGTCCATAATATGGTAATCGTCTTGTGCCAGTTTCGGTGGCATTCTGATTGATTTGATCATTCTCTTCTTCTGTTGATAAGAGACTGGTATGTCAGGTTGTTCTTCAGTTGCACCTTCCTTAGCTAGTTTATCAACTCTTTCGTTTCCGGGAACTCCACAGTGGGAAGGTATCCACTGCATTACTAAATTACAACGGTTGCCTAGTTCGGATAATAGTGTCCGTATGCTTGGTAATTTTTCAGACTGGAGTGACTGAAGTACCGCTTTTGCATCTGTCAAGAATACTACTGGTTGTGAAAAATACCCTGTATTTAGTAGTTTCTCTGCCGCTATCTTGATGGCTTGAACTTCTGCATCATAGTTGTGACAGTGCTTTCCTGGTGGTATTTTGGCTGTATCCCTGGTATTATTAGAATACTCAATGTACACTCCTGCACCTCCGTTTCTGACCCTTCTGTGTAAAATGTCCACAATGATTTCAGCACACCAATCTTGTATTCAAATCGACTAAATTTTTTCTAAAAATGCAACAGATTTTCATTAGTGAACAAACATGTCTGCACAAAGGAATTCAGAAAAACGCGCTTTATCAGTGCAGAGAAGCTGCCCAACTAAACAGCATGGAGAACCTTGCAAGTCAGTTGAAGTAAAATGTTTGAGATCACGCGTCCTTTCCCAAGGCAACTTATGGATATGAGTTATCTACTCTAATCACCGAAGAAGAAGAAGAAGAAAAAGAAAACGTAGCTTTTGAACTGACATGGTTCAGAATTTTTTTTTTTCACAAATACTGTGGACGAGGCGGCGTCCGTGGCTTAGGGTTTCGAGTCCGACTCGTAATTCCAACGTACAGGGATCGAAAATCACTGCAGACTGGGTGGATTTTTATCATGGTATGGGGCGTCGTAGGTCGACCCAGCCTAGAATGGGTACCAGGATGTATTTAGTTAGTTAGTTAGTTAGTTGGGTTATCATCATTGCACTCCGGACATGTCCATAGGTGCTCAGATCCTCCACTCAGTATGAATCCCAACGTCCGATGGCTAATAGTACCAGTTCTATGTTGATTAACAAGTCTTCTGACGTGTCCGGTGTGCGTCTCGTTTTTTTGCTGTGCCGATCTTAATTCCCAAGTCTGCCATTCTGGCGAGTGATGTGGATTCACTGCCACCAAAGTCCTCTATCCTTCCCATTTCTCTGAGGGCATTGATAATATCAGCATGATCCATAGGCCGACCGTCGGTAGTGATAGAGGATCCAGCCAACCTGTCAGCTCTTTCATTTCCATCGACGCCTGCGTGTCCCGGAACAAAAATAAAGGTGACTCCTCGCACAGTGGACTTCTGAATTGATTCAAGCCATTGTCTTCGCACTGAACCTGCCTGAACCCTCCGGATCATACTCATTGAATCACTGAGTATACATATGCGGGTGTATTTTTGTGTTTCAAGCCAGGCAAACGCTTGCGTCACTGCCATCACCTCCATCGTCATGCTGCTGGTTGTCATGGAGAAGGCGCCGTTGGCTTCTTTGACTGTTCTGCCCGCTGAGCGTGCTGTAAATGCCCATGCGCTTCTTCTTTGGCGTATAACTGATCCGTCTGTATAGATTAGTGCATCTGCTTCGTCTGAATTTTCACCGATGAGAGCGTTGACCTCTGCATTAACAGCAACAGGATTATCTTCTCTACATCGCCTGTTGAGTGTGACAATACAGGAAAAAGTACAAATAAACGCCTGAGGCACAGGTATCCATTCTGCACCAGGTATGATGTCGGTTAGGCTGCATATTTGCCTAATAACATCTTCTGCCCGACCTAGCCACGATTTTCCCCTCTTCAGTCTGTCGCCCTTTTCACTAAAAAGCGCTTGATGCAGTGGGTGTTTCTTATCAGCACATATTTTGAGGTATGCCCGAGCCCTCCACATCCTGATCCTTTGGTTCATTGTTGGAAAGTCTAGTAGATACCTCATTGCTCCACAGGATGTGTCTCTTGTACATCCCAAAATAATACGCATGGCTTCATTTTGCACCTTTTCGAGTCGTTCAATCTGGGTAGCACTGACAGTGAGGATGGCCAGAGCGTATTCAATGGGGGAAAGGACCAGACCATAGAATAGAAGCATCAGCAGTCTTTGCTCGATATTGGAAGCAGCCATAATCCTCATTGCAGATAGACCTTTGCGTGCTTTTGTTATCGCATGGTCAACGTGTTCCCTGAATGACAAGCTGCGATCGAACCTCACCCCGAGAAACGTCATAACGTTGGTTCTGATCAATACATTATCACGCATTTTCACTTCTGGTAAGTCCGACTTGACAATGTGATTGTTCAAAGAGAACCATGACACTGATGCCTTCGAGGGATTGACATAGGCATTGGAACCATCACACCAGGCGGCAATTCGATCGAGTTCTTTGTGCATTGTGCTGGCGATCTCCTGTCTATCACGCCCTCGTCGATAAATCAAAATGTCATCAGCAAATGACAAAGTCCTTCCCTTTCCATTCAACTGCTGCTCAGTGATCATCACCGTATAAACATTGAATAAGACTGGTGATAGCGGTGATCCCTGTGGCAAGCCTGGACATATCGTTTGCGGTTCTGAGGACCAGCTACCACATCTTAGTACAATCTTTCTCTGGAACAGGACCGCAGCAATCCAGCGGATCAGAATAGGATTGACTTCTAGTTTAAGCAGTAATTGCATTAAATAATCATATGGTACTTTATTGTGGGCATCTTCTAAGTCCAACACTGCCGCACATGTCTCTTCTTTAATCTGAAATCCCTCGTACACATCGTAGGCGAAAACAGCAGCATTGGACCATGTCTCTTTCTTCAATCTGTACCCTCCAAGTGTTGGTGGGAACTTATCATGTAGTTCCAAGTAGGTGGTCAATCTTTGTGCGACAATTTTTCCAAAAGTTTGCCAACAGTATTCTGCATCGAGATGATCCTGTAGCCGCAGATCTTTGAGTGGTCTTTATTAGGCTTTGGTAGTGGAAACAAATAACTATGGAGCCATTCCTCTTGTATCTGGCCACTCTGGATGCTGATATTGAATTCCTTTGCCACGCTTTTCAAATCAGCATTCGACATCATCAGCATGTCATTGTATCGGATGCCGTCAGGACCTGGAGCAGTGCTGCGCGATTTCTTGAGGCAAGTTCTTAAGGTGTCTGCAGTGATTGTGAAATCAGTGCCTAGCTCAGTGTTCTCGCACAGCATCGACAGTTTCATCTTAACCCCTATTCTTGCAGCTTCGTCTTTTTGGTCAGTTTGCTCCAAGTAGCGCGCAAGGAGGGTTTTTCCTTTATCAGCATCAGTTCTCTGCCATATCAGGTCTGTACCCTGAAAATCAGGGATACCCCTTGGTCGTGCGGCGCCGTGCATGCTCCGTTGAAGGCGCCAGAATGTCACAAGAGATCCCTCGGAGCAAACGCTCTTGCAGAATTCGTTCCATTTCGCTGTCTTGGCTTCTTTCGCAATTAACTTGAAAGCCACTGTCCGCTTGTTGACCTCATCTTTCAGACTGATCAGGCGTTCAGAAAGTGACGGATCAATTTTCCTTGCCTTTTGCCATGCCTTGACAGCGTTCCTTTTTTCTAGCCACGCTATGTTGACTACTTCATTCCACCATGGTGGCTGGGCCCATCTCTCCCGCCGTCTGCGATCTGCTCTTGTATTACGTCGTCTGATTTTGCTAATGGCATCTTGCCCTGTACGGTCATATATAAAAGCAGGCACATTGATTACATGACCTTTGTTGTTGCTCTTCTCCACCAGGACGACGCACGGAAAGTGATCACTGTCATGGTATCCCAGTGTGCTCCACCTGCATCCTGGTGCAATGGAGGGAGACACTAGGGCCAGGTCAATTACGCTGTCAGAATCCCCTTGTCGGGTTGCTATTCGGGTAACCTTTCCGTCGTTCAAGCATACTAGATCGGCAGACACTAGAGCATCCTCCAGGTCTTCCCCCTGTTTATTGGTGATTACATTGCCCCACTGGTTTCCTCTGGCGTTGAAATCTCCACAGTAAAGGACTTTCTTTTCCTCAGTCTGGAGCAAACTCTGCCATTTCGCTGTATCCACCTTTCCATTGCAGGCGTACACATTGACAATCACAAACTGGGCCGGGCCCATCACTCTGACTGCGTGTACTTGTAGGTCGTCATTATCCCACTCAGACATGTCCACCTCAGACACCAGTATGTGGTCACGAACAAGAATGAGCTGTCCGAGGTGCCGTCTATTGTAGAAGGATTGGAAGCCCGCAATTTTAACCATCTCGTCACCGAGGTGTGTTTCCTGTAGGACAACAATGTCGTTGCTGTAGAGGAGCTTCTCGAAAATGGGTCGGCGTTGACTGAACGAGGCGCAGTTCCAGTAGAGAACGCGAACATACTTTAAGCTGAGTCTCTCACATTTCAGTCGCTTCCTGCAGGCGCCGCCATGCTTGCTTGTTCGTGTTCTCCTTGTCCGTCTACGGGTTGTTCTGAATTGGTAAATAGTCGCCATCGGACGTTGAATACACCCTGAGGGAAGTCTGAACTCACGTGCATGTACTCCATTGCACGGTTCAGACCCCATTCCGATGAAACTTTCACATTATACGTGAGCGAAAATAGTTAATTTGCGCCATTCGCCTCAACGGACGAAAAAGCGTGCCGCCATTGTGGCTGTTTACACCGGACCAGGATGTATGTCATGGGGAAGTAAAGACGGCCGGCATAATGCTGACCATATGACCTACCTAGTACTGATTGGTCTGTGAAAATATAAGTGCTCTTCCCATATTGCCGATGCACCCAAAGGCTTGAGAATGGATCTTTACTTTTACTTACTGTGGATGAAGAAACAATCGACATCCTATATTATCTGAACATCAACAGCTGCACAGAAGACCAGCTGTTCAGACTGACACAAAGAATACATGATGGCTTCCAGAATAAGAAACACACAGTGGCAGTCTTTGTCGACCTTCAGCAGGCCTATGACAGAGTATGGAGAAAAGGTCTCCTGATGAAGATGATGAGCATAGGAATACATGGCAGATTGTATAACTGGGTGAAATACTTCCTGATAGATAGAACAATCCAGACTAAGATGCACAACGCAATCTCTTCTAAAGAAGTCTTGGAGGAGGGCTTGCCACAAGGCTCATCATTGAGCTGTACACTATTCCTAATCTTTATCAATGACCTGCCAGAACAAATCAAGGCTGAAAAAGCCTTGTACGCTGATGACCTAGCAATATGGCAGAGTCATGAAAATGTGGAAAGTGGAGCCCAAAGACTGAATGGAGACCTTAGAAGACTGCATGATTACTGCCAAAGATGGAAACTCAAGATTAACTGTGCAAAGACGGTCTACACACAATCTTTACCAAAAGCCACCAAGTAGCAAGGAAGAATATTAACCTGAGGTTAGACAAACACCAAGTGATGAAAAAGAGCATCCCACATACCTTGGGAGTCACACTTGACCCGCAGCTCAGCCTCAAGAACCATATTGAAAACATCAGGAAATAAGGCATTGAGGCGGTTACAGTTATTAAAGAGACTTGCAGGTACATCATGGGGATCAGACAAGGAAACTCTGAGGGGCTTATACCTAGGATATGTTCGCTCTGTGATAGAGTACAACAACTCACTGCTTACAACTTGTTCCAAAACTAACCTAGAGACTCTTGACAGAGTACAAAATAATGCCCTCCGATTAATCTGCGGAGCTATGCAGTCTACACCAACTGCTGCATGTGAAATCCATACAAATGTGGAACCCCTCGGGTTTGCGGAGAGAAAAAGCCACTTTAGAAATTTATGAAAGATGCGTTAGGAAAAATCGTAACCATCCTAATAGACATCTTGTAGAAAAACTGGGAATCCAAACAAAGAATAAAGCACAAATCGGTTACACTGTGTTAATGAAATTCAGGACAGATACCACCTCCCAGAAAGACGTCAAGGAATTCAGAATGTTGCAAAAAACCTACCACCACATGCTCGCTTTAAAGCTCCAGAAGTCCAAACTAAATTGGTAGGCGAGGAAACCAAACAGTCCGACCCAATCGCTCTTATGAACTCATCACTAAAGACCGTTGATTCTTACCCCCAAGAATGGATACATGTCTATACTGATGGATCAGCATTTAAAGCTACCATTAAAGCAGGTTACGGAATCTACATAGGTTATCCCGATGGATCTGTTGAAGAGATTTTTGATGCATGCGGGGAATTCTGTTCAAACTATGAAGCTGAAATAATTGCACTGGAAACAGCCGTATACCACCTAAAGACTGTAATGGATGTTTTTACCCCTCAAAGGTCCAAAATATTGTCATCTTCACAGATTCAATGTCTGCCCTTCAAGCTCTGGAGGGCAATGAACGCTGCAGAACTGACATAGCCAAGATAATCCTGGATGCCGATCAGCTTATTACCTCATACAACATCAGAATAGTGATGCAGTGGATTCCAGGTCACTCCGGCACACCAGGTAATGACAGAGCTGACAGATTGGCAAAGAAAGGAGCAACACAAGAACAACCACCTACAGCGACAACCCTCCAGACAGCAAAAACACTGATAAGAGCTATAAACAAAGAGACTTGGTTGAACAGATGGGCCATGGGAGACACTGGAAGAGAGGTTTACAGACATATGTCTGGCCCTGATCCTAATGACAGCATTAACCATCTTCAGACTTAGAACGCAACATACTCCACTCAATGGACACCTAAACAGAATACAGCCACAACACTCCCCAGAGTGCCAGCTATGTAACTACCCCTACGAAACTGTTGAACACCATCTCTTTGAGTGCCCAAAACTCAGTGAGACAAGAAGAACGCTACTCCCTCCGAGACCAGACAAGTGGAACACCTTGTACGGAGGAAAAGAACAGCTTGTGAAAACATGCAAATTCCACTACATGGCATTGGGCCAAAGGGCGAAAGCTCATGCGCCGCTGGATTGATAACAACAACAACAATCTGAACATCGAGGAGAACTGGCTCATGAACAGCATCCTGTCCCGAAAGCTGTTAGAGCGTCCGGAGTTTATTTGATTCAAGAACTGACATCATAACACTTGGGCATTCCCATAAGCGCTCCGTCCCCATCTTCAGCAGCCAGCACAGAGTTCCAATACCAATGGTGCCAGTAGCTTTCTGATTATATGTCCGTTCTTGACTATCCTTAGTGCGTCGAGTAGTGACCATATTCCCTCGTCACTTCCCGCTGCTTGTCTCTCACAAAACTGTGATGATCAGCTTGTTCTTTAGAATTGTACACGTTCTTCCATAAGGCCGTAACCACGTCAGCTTTATCATGCATCAATTTTTCTCCAAATTGTTCAGAGCCAGCCAATCTGCCCGACTGTTAATTTCCCTACACACCGGCAAACAAGGAAAAACAACCTAGACACTGTTCTTCACCCGTGACCTAGTGGCCTGAGAAAAATAGTGAGAACGAGATTACAGTTTCAGGAAAACAAGACAGTCAGACCTCTGCGAAGGTTGATATAAGACATTGAAGATTCTATCAAAGCACATTGGGCTATAGAGTTTGCTAGAGAAAAAGAGACTTTCAGACATGCCGTAAACGGAGACGCTTCTGTAAAGTACATGCTGATTTATTATGGTGATGAAAGATTATAGAAACAATATTAGATAAACAACATGGAATTAAATGTGGACACAGCAAGAGAGGAAAAGAAAGAGATGGAATTATGATCCTGTATCGATTATTAGTATCGAGGCGTCAGTAATCTAGATGGTATTTATCACCATAGCAGCCAAAATAACAAGATGGCGGTTAACCTCGACAACGATAGATTTTATGTTGAAAGTATCCTTCCACAATATAATATATAAAAACAAAACGCTAATCGATGAAATGTTTACATAGTACTACATAAAATGGTTTTAGTTGCTCATTTGGAATGCAGAGGCTTCGTACCATACATAGGGGTCCACCAAGACCACGGTCCACACTGGTCTGCCACTGGACCTAATCTAATCTAGTATCTTGTATCTACCATTCTACCTAGGGAAAGTCGAGACGGATATACAATCAAACAGGTTCCCACCTGGAGGCCGGGCCAGCGCTGTGATGGGATCAAGGTTTCCCTCGAAGTAGGAGTGGGCCTGAGAGACAAGAAACCAAAAATCTAAACATTAAAAACCCACATGTATGAAACGGACGTGCACGCAAAACTCAACTTCTGCAACACGAATAAAGTCCAGAAGTAGACCATAATTTTCTGCCGAAGTTTATAGTTATTTAGATATGTCGAGGTGGTAGGTAAGTCTGTGGTAATCATTTTTCAGTTTGAGGTTACCTTGTTTTTGTATATGAAGAAAAACTGGAAAATATATAAATACTGGAAAGAGTGATAGCAGACAGTAAGAAGTCAAAATTCTTACTACCTTTCATCATTAGAGAAACTAAGATAAATAATACAAAATACTTTAATGTGGGCTCTTGGGCCGCATTTTGTTTGTTACAAATATGTAACATCTATCAGATGGACATGCACACAAAACTTAGGTTCTGGAACAAGACCAAAGTCCATAAGGGGATGAACAGCCATAACTTTCTGCCAGAGTTTACAGCTGGTGAACCCAAAGAAGAAGAAGAAGAGATATAAAATACAGATGAATAAAGTTGATCCTCTCCAGTTAAAACAGATCACCATCTTTTGTGTTTTCTTAACCGACTGACCAGAAGTTGAGGTGCCTGTTGATTCAGATGATGAGTTCCAGTATGAGGAAGTTCTGGTAGACGAGGAAATTGTTTCGCCAGGTAGGTTCTGTTCTTACAGTTTTTTTTTAAAAAGGCACCACCTCCACAATGGAATGTAGGCCCCAGAATGGCTAAACACTCAGCGACTCATTGAACATGCTACAGAAGATCAAGGTGGGGTACATCCAGAAACAGTGACTCCATCTGATTTAGCATGCAGCGTTTCACAAAAATCATATTCATTTTTGTCCCAGTAAACGCTGGTGTGAAAGGCAATAAGAGAGCAGATGCTCTGGCTTGCTTTATACAGCAGTCATCATCATGTAGCAGGTGCCCATCTTCGTGTCAGTCGGCCTCTGCCCCTCCTTCCTGGTACCATGCCTTCTGCTATAATTTTTTTCCAATCCGTCGTGGCGCTTGATATGACCAAAATATTTCAGCTTTCGAGAAAGGATGCTGTTTATTAGCCAATCTTCCTTGATTTTCAGATCTTTTAAGATGTCAATATTTCTCATCTTCTTTGTCCAAGATATTCTGAGAATCTTTCTATAGCATTTCAGCTCAAAAGCCCCTATTCTCTTTCTTAAGGACTGAGAGATAGTCCACGACTCACATCCGTATGTAGCCACAGGGAAGATGCATGCTCTCAAAATTCTAATTTTTATCTCCTTGCTGGTGCTTAACCATAGACTTTTAAGGCTGTTCAATCTTTGCATTGCTATAGCCATCCTCCTTTTAATTTCTGTCAAACAGTCTCCATTGTTGTTTATTATAGAGCCCAGATATTCAGTTTGTGACATTTTCAATTTCTTCATCATTTATATTTTTTTTGGGTGACAGCCAGTTTTATCTGTGGACATTATTTTTGTTTTCTTTAAATTCAAGAACAGATTTTGATCTTCACTGTGCTTTTGGACGGACAATATTAAATTTTCTATTTCTTTTACGCTGTTCGAAAGGAGGACTGTCTCATCTGCGTAGCAGAGTTCCGGAATAGGGTTGCCACCATTTTTGAGCGGATCATAACTGTCACAAGTCTGGTCATTTTTGACATTTCTCATTATATTTTCTTTATACAGCAGTAGTGATTTAATATTAGAGATAAATCTTTTGTTGTTTGGTACTAAGTTTTAATTGTTACCAGTTTTTTCGCAGTGTGAGTGCATCTGTCTGAGTGTATCTGTCTGAGTGTATCTGTCTGAGTGCATCTGTCTGAGTGTATCTGTCTGCGTGCATCTGTCTGAGTGTATCTGTCTGAGTGTATCTGTCTGAGTGCATCTGTCTGAGTGCATCTGTCTGAGTGCACACAAAACTCAAGTTCCAGACTAAAGTCCGGAAGTGGCTGAACAACCAGAATGTTTCTCTGGAGTTTATAGCCATTGAACATTAAGAAGAAGAAGAAGAAGAAGATTGCTACCACTAAAAATGAAACTCTTCGCTGGCTGCTCAAAGTGAAGACAGAGTGTTATGGGAATGTCCAGAGATCTGTGATGTCAATTCCTAACTAAAATTAACTCAACTTTACTTTTTTGGCCAGAGCCTTTTTCAGCACAAACTACAACAGCAAGAAGGGGCAGAGTATCCTGGCCACAAGTCACCACACTTCAGTCACACGTGTTTTCATCACTTTTTGACTCAACACGGTTTAATTTGTTTTTGACTTCCTTATGTTGCCCATTAATACAAATGTTAATCTTTAATATTCTTACTTGAAAATTTCATCCTGCTGTCCTAGTCTGTAAGCTTTGGTTGAAATATTTATTTTAATTTGTCCTGATCAAACAGAATTGGATGAGGATCTTGACGCAGCAGTTCGCACAATACGTGAGGCAAATGAGGAAGCTGAAGCCAGAGTAAGGACTGTGAAACAAGTATAAGAAAGAGAGAGAGAGAGAGTGAGTAGACAAGGCACAAATAGAAAAAAATCGAGAGAATGAGGGGAACAATGAAAAGAAGAAGAAAGAGTGAGAGAGTGAGTAGACAAGAAAAAAGTAGAAAAAAAAAGTAAGAGGATGAGGGGAACAAAGTAGAAGAAAAAGAGAGAGGGGAACAATGAAAAGTCTAAGAAAGAGTGAGAGAGGGAGGTGGAATAGTGAAAAAGTCAAAGAAAGAGTGATAGAGGCATGGAAACAGTGAAAAAGTTGAAGAAAGAGAGAGAGAGTGAATGGACAATGAAAAAGTAGAAGAGTAAGAGAGGAAGGGGAACAGTGAAAAAGCAGAAGAAAGAGTAAGTGAGTAGACAAGAAAAAGTTGAAGAAAAAAAGAGAAAGAGTGAAAAGAACAATGAAAAAAAAAGCAGAAGAAAGAGTGAGAAAGTGTGTTGACAGTGAGAAGTGAGGCGACAATGAAAAAGTAAAAGAAAGAGTGAGAGACTATGAGGAACAATGACAAGTAGAAGAAAGAGTGAGAGACTAAGAGGAACAATGACAAGTAGAAGAAAGAGTGAGAGACTAAGAGGAACAATGACAAGTAGAAGAAAGAGTGAGAGACTAAGAGGAACAATGACAAGTAGAAGAAAGAGTGAGAGACTAAGAGGAACAATGACAAGTAGAAGAAAGAGTGAGAGACTAAGAGGAACAATGACAAGTAGAAGAAAAGGGTGAGAGACTAAGAGGAACAATGACAAGTAGAAGAAAGAGTGAGAGACTAAGAGGAACAATGACAAGTAGAAGTGAGTGAGTAGATAATAAAAAAAATTTTGAGAGAATGAGTTGACAATGAAAGAGTAGAAGAAAAAGTGAGAGTGAAGTAAATGATGTAAATAATGATGTTTTGATTGTGAGCAAAAAGTTTTTAAAAAAAATATGAAAAGGGTACACAGTTGACCTGGTTTTGTAGTTTTACCAAGAAAAAAACAATAAAAATGCACAAGTAAATCAGCAGTGTAAAAGAGCGACCATAGGAGAGATATTAGAACAAGTAACAAGTGTCTCCTATCTCCTACACAAAATTACAGCTGATGGCAGAAGTAAAACAGAAATCAAAAATGAGAATAGGAATGGGCAAAAATGTCTTCAGTAAGATGCCAAACTTAAAGACAGCTAGAGAGGAAAACAACACATTACATTTGAGAATTGTCAAACGTTATGTGTTCTCAACCCTGCCAAAACATGGACACTGAATAGGCAGCTAGAAAATCAAAATAAGTCTCTGGAGATGTGGATATGCAGACAAACTAAGTCTCTGGAGATGTGGATATGCAGACAAACTAAGTCTCTGGAGATGTGGATATGCAGACAAACTAAGTCTCTGGAGATGTGGATATGCAGACAAACTAAGTCTCTGGAGATGTGGATATGCAGACAAACTAAGTCTCTGGAGATGTGGATATGCAGACAAACTAAGTCTCTGGAGATGTGGATATGCAGACAAACTAAGTCTCTGGAGATGTGGATATGCAGACAAACTAAGTCTCTGGAGATGTGGATATGCAGACAAACTAAGTCTCTGGAGATGTGGATATGCAGACAAACTAAGTCTCTGGAGATGTGGATATGCAGACAAACTAAGTCTCTGGAGATGGGGTTATGCAGACAAACTAAGTCTCTGCAGATGGGGTTATGCAGACAAACTAAGTCTCTGCAGATGTGGATATGCAGACAAACTAAGTCTCTGCAGATGGGGTTATGCAGACAAACTAAGTCTCTGGAGATGTGGATATGCAGACAAACTAAGTCTCTGGAGATGTGGATATGCAGACAAACTAAGTCTCTGCAGATGTGGATATGCAGACAAACTAAGTCTCTGGAGATGTGGACATGCAGACAAACTAAGTATCTGGAGATGTGGATATGCAGACAAACTAAGTCTCTGCAGATGTGGATATGCAGACAAACTAAGTCTCTGGAGATGTGGATATGCAGACAAACTAAGACTCTGCAGATGGGGTTATGCAGACAAACTAAGTCTCTGCAGATGGGGTTATGCAGACAAACTAAGTCTCTGCAGATGTGGATATGCAGACAAACTAAGTCTCTGGAGATGTGGATATGCAGACAAACTAAGTCTCTGGAGATGGGGTTATGCAGACAAATTAAGTCTCTGCAGATGGGGTTATGCAGACAAACTAAGTCTCTGCAGATGTGGATATGCAGACAAACTAAGTCTCTGCAGATGGGGTTATGCAGACAAACTAAGTCTCTGGAGATGTGGATATGCAGACAAACTAAGTCTCTGGAGATGTGGATATGCAGACAAACTAAGTCTCTGGAGATGTGGATATGCAGACAAACTAAGTCTCTGGAGATGTGGATATGCAGACAAACTAAGTCTCTGGAGATGTGGATATGCAGACAAACTAAGTCTCTGGAGATGTGGATATGCAGACAAACTAAGTCTCTGGAGATGGGGATATGCAGACAAACTAAGTCTCTGGAGATGTGGATATGCAGACAAACTAAGTCTCTGCAGATGGGGATATGCAGACAAACTAAGTCTCTGCAGATGGGGATATGCAGACAAACTAAGTCTCTGCAGATGGGGATATGCAGACAAACTAAGTCTCTGCAGATGGGGATATGCAGACAAACTAAGTCTCTGGAGATGGGGATATGCAGACAAACTAAGTCTATGGAGATAGGGATATGCAGACAAACTAAGTCTCTGCAGATGGGGATATGCAGACAAACTAAGTCTCTGGAGATAGGGATATGCAGACAAACTAAGTCTCTGGAGATGGGGATATGCAGACAAACTAAGTCTCTGCAGATGGGGATATGCAAAAGGAAAAGGTTACATTTTATGCAAACAAAACCAGCAAAATACAGCTGTTCTGGAAAGACTGAAGGAGAAAAGAGAATTACCAAAAGAAATAAAAAAAAAGAGACAATAGAAAGACAATATGATTTTAAAAATCATACTGGAGGGAAAGGTCGATGACAAGAGAGCATGAGGTAGACAATGATACAAGTGGGAGGACAACATCAAGAGAGGGACAAACAGCAGTCTGAGAGAGTGTATAATGAAGAGAAGAGATAAAGCATGGTGATCCATTGCAGGCAACCATTATAGAGACTGCACGCCCGGCTTGCTAGCATAGTAGGCTAAACCTGACTTCGCGACAACTGGGTGACCAACTCCTTGTGGTCCGGGTTCACCGAGCCAAAGGGTTTAGAACTCATGGTTTCTGGATATTAAAAAAAAAGAAATAGAGACTGCATCTGATTGATTAAAAAGTACACAGAATTGTGATTTGTTTACAGATGATTGGAAAAAAAATACCCAGTGCAATCAAGTTGTGATTTATCTACAAAGAAGAAGAAAGAAGTACTCGCTTGCTTGCATGTTGTACCCCACAAGAACATCACACAAGCAATAAACACCCGGTGACACAAAGTGTTACCATGCGGATAGGATCACCCATGGAGAAGTCCTAGAAACCTTATGGCCACATTTGTGGCCCAGCTATATTTAGGGCCTTAAGCAGAAGCCAGGGTGAGGCTTCAAAAACAAAAAAATTGCATACAAGGGGACGACTTAATCTACATAAATAAAAGAAGTACCTGGTATTTCAAAAATACAAATGTTTGGCACTTTTTCATCTTTCCAAACAGTATTGTTATCTATACAGAGTAAGCAAAAAATATTATTATCACAGTAACCACCCAGCAGTAAAATGCATCTAGTTAGTTAGTTGCGGAGCCTTTACAGGAGATTGCAGAACCAACCCCAGCACTTTCTGGCTGTTGTTGTTTTTCTAGGCAAATTTACATACAGTAGTTTGCCATTGCTTTCTGGACCGTTGGCTCTCGGTACCACTGGCGAAACCAGCGCAAGACAAACTGTCCGCAGCAGGGATCGAACCTGGCATTACGAAGCGCGTTCGCAACGTCTAAGCCACAGACGCCGACCGAAATGCATCTACATGTTCAGTATTTACTGTCTTCTAATACATTACGTTAGCAATATGTTGCCTGGAGTTTTTAAAATAGCAACCCATATAAACATGTTGATAATATATTTGTTCAGACACAAAGAGGTGCGTATAAGTTATGTGGGATTTATGCTGTTACTACAGCTACTGAAATTCATTCCCATATGCATCCAGACACTTTTAAATGCGGCAAACTGCTGCTCGAGTTAAGTTACCCAAAGTGGCCTATGATGTTGCTGAAAAACATAGCTACCGTAATTGGATCTAAATATGGCGGAATATGTCATGCAATGATGACATTTTTTAAATACAAGCAGCCTCTATGAAAATGTTTGTGCATTTCTCTGGTGGACTTTTACTATGTATAAATTGTTTTGGCTAACTCTGTAAACAGTGCTATAGAGAGGCACTGGAATCAACTCCCTCAGTGATGGTGGGTGTCAAGAGCTAGTGTGGCTATGGGACAACTGTAGGTGATGATAGTGTTGTGGCTATGGGACGACTGTAGGTGATGATAGTGTTGTGGCTATGGGACAACTGTAGGTGATGATAGTGAATGACGGACTAGTACTTAAATTATAATACCATCAATTTATAATACCGTCAATCTAGCACGCTGTCACAAACTAACTGTTGCTAACAAATCAATTAAGCAAACATCTAACGGTCAAAACACCACAAGTCTTGTCCAAGTCTCTCAGCCAACTCCTTAAAAACACTTTCTCTGTTCCTTATGCCAGGTCCACCATTCACCCTCACATCAGTCAAATCTCCGTGAATCCTCGAGTGTTCACTCATCCGTCACGATGTGCTATACAAAAACTCCCATGGGCTGTTGAATTCCTATTCGCTAAACAGTCCTTTAAGTGCAATAACAGCAAAGTTAATACCAAGAAATTATTAAGTAGTTTAACAAAGAGGAGCTTGGATAGGGAAGGAGAGAAAAACCTACACACACACACACGACAAATTGTTCTTTAATGTCTACATTGTTCACTGCCCACTACCACCACTCATTAAGCTTCTTAGCAATGATCAATGGATTAACATTTGAGGTCTTCCTCATCACATGTCCCCTCTCCACCCTGTGATCAATGGAACTTTGTTCTGGGTACAATGGATCAATGCTGAGGAAATCTTGTCTGAAAGGAATTAGTTTCATTTTTGTGCCAGGACACTCTGGGGTAAGAGGGAATGAACGAGCGGATTGGCTTGCTGGCAGAGCCACGGTAGGTACAGGAAAAGCAATGGGCCAGGCTGACATCCTTAATGCTCTCAAGGTGGCAGGAAGAGAAAATGATTCGAGACAATTTTGAATCGGCAACACTCAAAAGACAAGAACTTCAAATCAAAAGAGGCGTTGCCAAACATCAGCAGTACACAGGTAGCCAAAGACGAATAGTAAACCAACACAAAACTGGTGTTATCAGTCGCCAGATGCTAGGGGATATACTGAAGATGGGATCTGAGCGCTTATGGACTTGTACGATATGCAATGTGGATAATCTGTCAGTTAACTCACTCACTCACTCACTCACTCACTCACTCACTCACTCACTCACTCACTCACTCACTCACTCACTCACTCACTCACTCACTCACTCACTCACTCACTCACTCACTCACTCACTCACTCACTCACTCACTCACTCACTCACTCACCCACCCACCCACCCACTCACTCACTCACTCACTCACTCACTCACTCACTCACTCACTCACTCACTCACTCACTCACTCACTCACTCACTCACTCACTCACTCACTCACTCACTCACTCACTCACTCACTCTCACTCACTCACTCACCCACCCACCCACCAACTCACTCACTCACTCACTCACTTACTCACTCACTCACTCACTCACTCACTCATCCACCCACCAACTCATTCACTCACTCACTCATTCACTCACTCACTTAACTACTCAATCATTCATTCACTCACTCACTTACTCACTCACTTACTCACTCACTTAACTACTCACTCACTCACTCACTCACTCACTCACCCACGCACCACTCACTCACTCACTCACTCACCCACTCACTCATCACTCACTCACTCATCACTCACTCACTCACTCATCACCCACTCACTCACTCATCACTCACTCACTCACTCATCACTCACTCACTACTCAACTCACTCACTCACTCACTCACCCATGCACCAACTCACTCACTCACTCACTCACTCACTCACCCACTCACTCACTCATCACTCACTCACTCATCACTCACTCATCACCCACTCACTCACTCACTCACTCACTCATCACTCACTCATCACCCACTCACTCACTCATCACTCACTCACTCACTCATCACTCATCACTCATCACTCACTCCCTCACTCACTCACTCACTCATCACTCACTCATCACTCACTCATCACTCACTCACTCACTCATCACTCACTCACTCACTCATCACCCACTCACTCACTCATCACTCACTCACTCACTCCCTCACTCATCACTCACTCCGTCACTCACTTACTCACTCACTCACTCCCTCACTCATCACTCACTCATCACTCACTCCCTCACTCACTCACTCATCACTCACTCATCACTCACTCCCTCACTCATCACTCACTCACTCACTTAGCCATCTGAGGTCTCCCTCATCACATGTTTCCTCTCCTCACTATCAACTCTCTGAGGTTTCCTCTCCTCACTATCAACTCTCTGAGGTTTCCTCTCCTCACTATCAACTCTCTGAGGTTTCCTCTCCTCACTATCAACTCTCTGAGGTTTCCTCTCCTCACTATCAACTCTCTGAGGTTTCCTCTCCTCACTATCAACTCTCTGAGGTTTCCTCTCCTCACTATCAACTCTCTGAGGTTTCCTCTCCTCACTATCAACTCTCTGAGGTTTCCTCTCCTCACTATCAACTCTCTGAGGTTTCCTCTCCTCACTAACAACTCTCTGAATGGTCAACGGAACTTTGTTCTAGGTACTAAGAGAAACAGTTACAAGGCCGACCATTGTCCAGAAGCCGGAAGTTGTGGATGATTTTGTCCGGAACTTTCTCGTCAAGATGGGGTTAATGAAAACTCTGGATTGTTTTCAAACAGAATGGTAAGAGATAATTTACATGAATAAATGAATGAATAAATGAATAAATGTATGAATGAATGAAAGAATGAATCAAGAATTGACATCACTGCACTAGAAACATTCTCACATGTGCTCCGTCCCCTTCTTCAGTAGCTAAACAACAGTCAGCCTGCTAATTGTACCAGTTGCAACATGTTTAAAAGTCCGCCTTTGTTTCCCCCTCAGTGTTGAATATCTTTGAGAATCTGTACTCACCCACTGTTGAATTAGTCTTTCAGTGTATGGATTCTCTGTCAGTTCTATTGTAGTGTAATGTACACATCTTATAATTTGTAGCTCTTCTTCTTAGCTTTGATCAGCTGTAAACTCTGGGGTTGCGGTAATGAACTCGGGTCCAGCTACACACTAGCTGACCTTTCATTGATGCTTGCTCAGGCTGCTCAACATGAGAGGGGTGTCACTGTGATTTTCTGCATTGTAGGGTATGTTAATTTACAAGTTAGTTACTAGAACCAACTCTGGCAGAAGGTTCTTGTTGTTCATCCATTTGTAGACTGGTCTTGGTGCAGAACTTTAGGCTTGAGTGCACATCCATTTTACAGATCTGGCTTTTTTGTATGCATACTGTTGGTTTCTCACTCTCACCCCTAATTAATGCTCCATATAGGGTATTTCTGGGAGGTAGATAATTTCTGGGAGGTAGATAGGGTATTTCTGGGAGGTAGATAGGGTATTTCTGGGAGGTAGATAATTTCTGGGAGGTAGATAGGGTATTTCTGGGAGGTAGATAGGGTATTTCTGGGAGGTAGATAGGGTATTTCTGCTAGGAATATATAGGGTATTTCTGGGAGGTAAATAGGGTATTTCTGCGAGGTAGATAGGGTATTTCTGGGAGGTAGATAGGGTATTTCTGGGAGGTAGATAGGGTATTTCTGCGAGGTAGATAGAGTATTTTTGGGAGGTAGATAGGGTATTTCTGGGAGGTAGATATGGTATTTTTGGGAGGTAGATATTATAATTCTGTGAGATATATATTATGTTTTCAGAGGTAGAAAGGCTATTTCTGGGAGATAGAAAAGGTATTTCTGGGAGGTAGAAAAGGTATTTTTGGGAGATAGACAGTGTATTTCTGTGAGGAATAAAGGGTATTTCTGGGAGACAGACAGTGTATTTTTGGGAATTATATAGGGTATTTCTGGGAGATATGCAATGTATTTCTGGGAGGTAGAAAAGGTATTTCTGGGAGACAGACAGTGTATTTCTGTAAGGTATAAAGGTTATTTCTGGGAAACAGACAGTGTATTTCTGGGAAGTATAAAGGGTATTTCTGGGAGATAGACAGTGTCTTTCTGGGAGGTAGACAGTGTATTTCTGGGAGGCATAAAGGGTATTTCTGGTTGGCCACAAAGAAAGTAACATTCTGCCAAAGATGTGTTACCTGATCAGAAGATGATGAAAACCAGACTGAGATGTCCTCTTTCAGTGCCAAGTATTTCCTGGTTACACTGTACATGATAATGCTTTCCTTCTATAGTGTTATGAACCGTACCTGTTCAGAAATGTCCTTTTAAGTAGCAAATGTTTTAGACATTACGACCTGTCTGGGTCTGAAAGAGTGAAGATTACATTTGATTTGTTTGCTGGTGCAGGTATGAGCTGCAGGAGCGAGGATTTTTGAGGCAGGACATGATCGGAACAGTCCCAGATGTCTACACCCAGAACCTTGAACTTGAGAATGAAATTGTGTTCCTGAAGAACGAGGCCATGAAGTTTAGAAATGCTGCAGCGTGAGTTGTCTTCTCTTGTGTCATTTGTGCACATAACATGACAATTCTGTGACATACAGATGGGCACTGGCGTGCAGAGATACGGACACACATACACACACACACAGACAAACACATATGCACGTTCCTGCACACACATACATAAACCAACACAATTTTTTCTTGTAAATGATAATATTCTTTATGGTTTAATCTTCTTCTTCCTTTATTTTTTCTTCTTTTTCTTCTTCTTTGTAGTGTTAACTAGCTGTAAATTCTGGTAAAAATTTGGAGTGTTCGTCTATTTCTGGACATTAGTCTTGTTTCAGAGCTTGAGTTTTGCAGGCACATCCATTTTACATATCTGGCTTATTTGTATGCAGACTGTTGGTTCCTAATCTGTTAGAGGGATGCACTCCAACTTCCAAGGAAACACCCTTAATTATTCAGAAAAAATAATTACCTGGGATCTGCTGCACTGTGCTGGCCAGCTGACACACATAAAATAGTTGCCAGGAAATTTTCAGGGAAGTAAAGTTGACTCGCTTGATATTGACTACATCATACACCAAGGTTAGCACCATATATCCAGTGTGAAGAAAATAATCTGTTCTTTTTTCTTTCTCTCCTACTGCTTGTGTTGCAAAGCATTGCAGAAAGAATTTAAATGTAGTTTCCTGTCTTTTGCTAGTTGCATAGTTTCTGTTAATGTCACATTGCGTTTATGTATTAGTGTCTCTTTTACTCTCTCAATCCATCTCTTGCTTGGTTGGCCTCTTGCCTTGTAGCCTATACTCTCATGTTGTATGTTATAGTTGCTGGCTGATTTTGTTCCATCCATGCTTGGTGACCAAACCATTAAATTATTTTATGTTCTAGCAAATCATTTATCGATACTGTGCCAACCATTGTTCTTAGTTCTTCATTAGTGACTCTGTTGTTGTTTTTCTTTTACTTCGCTGAAATTAACATTCATCATCATCATGTAGCAGGTCCTTTGCAGAACTTCGCTCTCATCACTGTCTGCCTGAAAGAAACTCGGTCTCTCGCCAGTTCTCCCGCCTCATGTACTTTCATACTCAAGGAGTCACCTGCATCTTGTGCCCATCTTTGTGTAGGTCAGCCCCTGCCCCTCCTTCTTGGTACCCTGCCTTCTGCTATAATTTTTTCCAATCCGTCATGACGCTTGATATGACCAAAATATTTCAGCTTCCGAGACAGGATGCTGTTTATTAGCGAATCTTCCTTGATGTTCAGATCTTTCAAGATGTCAGTATTTATCTTCTTCTTTATCCAAGATATTCTGAGAATCTTTCTATAGCATTTCAGCTCAAAAGCCCCTATTCTCTTTCTTAAGGACAAAATTAACATTACTGTGCTTTAATACAACTTTTCTGTACATGTTTTATTTTATTTCACATTATTTTATGATGCATTATTTTATGTTGCATTACTTCATTTTACATAAAATTGCTTCACTTTACTTCGCATTATTTTATATTATACACTTTAATTCGCATTACTTAACATCATATTATTTCAGTTTACATTGGATTGGTTTACTTCAACATTGCTTTACTTCAGGTTGCTTTACTTCAACATTGCTTTACTTCAACATTGCTTTACTTCAGGTTGCTTTAGTGCCGACTATATTGCTTAAATTCACTTTACATTGTTTGACTGTCTTTATTTTACACTACACTACTTTACTGTTACTGACTTTAAATTATATCACTCACTTTACATTGGGTTGCAAGATTTTACTTTGCCCAATTTAAGTTTACTGTTATTTGCTTTATTATCTTTTCTTTTCTCTTAATTTATCTTAAAATTAGGGTATTTTACTTGAAATTAATTTAGATTAAGAAGAAGCAGAACCTTATACATGTATCTTCTTCGACTCTCAAAGCGGTAAAAGAGGAAGTAAAGAGAAACACTTTGGTTTGCTTTAATTTAAAATGTTTTACTTTACATTATTTGTTTGTTCTCTTTATTTCCTTTCAGGGAAGCCAAAGACATTTATGCGAAGCTGAGAAAACAGCGAGACTTCCATCGTATGCACCACAACCGTGTGGTCCAGGAGAAAAACAAACTCATTGATGATATCAAGAGGTTGAGTGCTTATGTGTGCATCTTCCTCCTGTTCTTTGTTGACTCTAATAACTGGAAAGAGTGCTTTGCATCAGGTTAAAGGATAAGTAGAAGATGAAATGGCTTGGTCATCTCTTAACATTTCAGTCACAGTCTACCACATAGCACATGACAGGTATGCAGGAGTGCAAGAAAATGAGCAGGCTTGCAGGTAAAAGCTACTGTGGAGGGCGGATGATCATTGGACCAGGCTGATATGTACTGAATGCTGTAAAGAAGACGTTTTCAAGAACCAAGTGATGACTGTGAATCTATACCCATAACTAGACAGTAAGAACAGCATGTTAAGAGGGGTGTGGCCAGACAAGAATACTATGCAGGAAACCAAAGAAGAATGAGAAAACAAATCAGGACTTGTGTCCTCAGCCGATACGGGGTTATTGAGGAGGGGATCCAAGCACTTATAGATTGTTTGGTTCAACATGCAGCGAGAATAATCTGGCGACTAACTAATGAACTAACTAACCTACCTGTCTACCTAATTAACCCTACCAGACCTAAGGCCCTGAACCTAACTGTCCCTATAACCTGAGCTCCTGGGCATTACCGCGGAAAAACCAACATGATATACAAAAATATTAGTTACATGCAAACGAGTGGCTAGAATATGATGAAACTTAGAGACATTGTAGAAAATAGGCTTACCTTTTATCTAGCACCAATATTCCACCTTTGTGTGCGAATTCACTCATCAGGATCAACTTTGTTTCACAAAGTGAACACCAGATGTTGCCGTTTGATGGACACACCCCCTCCTCCTATTATCGATCTATTTCCAGATTGATAATTTTCAAGATGTTCCTCATCATTCGTGCTCTCACTGACAGTGTCACTTCAAGAACGTATTCTTTATGAAATTATCACAGATAATGAATATATATATATATATATATATATATATATATATATATATATATATATATATATTGAACACAGAGTCTGAATAAACCAAAGTATCGATCACCTGTTGGACTGTGAAAAGCCTAGAACTTGGTTCATCAGCCGCTCGCTTCATTCTTAATTTTCCGAAATTTTTCACGTTAAAACACACAAAATTGATTCACACACACGGGGAAGCCATTTGCAATGTCTAACAAAGCAGACTGCTGACGATTGGTTGGTTATTTTTAGTCAGTTACGCATCTTTCTCACGCAATATGCATATAGCCGAAAAGTAGGGCCAGCGGTTTGGAGAACAGTTATGAAATTCTCGGGAAACCGGGCCAGCGGTCTGGTAGGGTTAAATAACCAACCAGACTTAACTAATCTAAACTAACTAACAGGAAAGGACAGTACAAAATAGGACAGGACAGGACATAAAATGACAGGATAGGACAGAACATGAGATGACAGCATATTAGATGACAGGAGATGAGATGACAGAACAAGACTTGAGATGACAGGATAGGACATGTGATGACAGCATAGGGCATGGCAGGACAGGACATGCAATGAGATGACATGACAGGACAGGACATGAGATGACAGGACAGGACATGAGATGACAGGACAGGACATGAGATGACAAGGCATGACAGGACATGAGATGACAGGAAATGACATGCTAGAACAGGACATGAGATGACAGGACATGACATGGCAGGACAGGACATGAGATGTCAGGACATGTCATGATGGGACAAGACATGAGATGATAGGACATGGCAGGAGATGGCAGGACAGGACATGACATGATAGGACATGAGATGACAGGACATAAGATGACAGGACAGGACATGACAGGACATGATATGACAGGACAGGGTCGTCTGATGACAGGACAGAACTTGACATGACAGGTCAGGACATGAGATGACAGGATAGGACATGAGATGACAGGATAGGACATGAGATGACAAGGCAGGGCATGAGATGATGGGTCATAAGATGACATGACATGAGATGACATGACATCAGATGACAGGACATGAGATGACAGGACAGGACATGAGATGACAAGGCATGACAGGACAGGACATGAGATGACAGGATAGGACGTGAGATAACAAGGCAGGGCATGAGATGATGGGTCATAAGATCACATGACATGAGATGACATGACATGAGATGAGATGACAGAACCTGACTAAAGTTGACATGACATGACAGGACAGGACATGACAGGACTTGTCATAACAGGACATGAGGTAACAGAACAGGACATGAAATGTCAGAACAGGACATGAGATGACAAGGCAGGGCATGAGATGACAGAAGATGACATGACATGATATGACAGGACATGAGATGACAGGACAGGACATGATAGGACAGGACATGAGATGACAGGACAGGACATTAGGTGACAAAGCAGGGCATGCGATGACAGGACAGGGCATGATATGACAAGGCAGGAATGGGATGACAGAACAGGACATGATAGGACAGGACATGAGATGACAGGACAGGACATGACAGGGCAAGACAGAATATGTCAGGACAGGTCATGAAATGACAGGTGATAAGATGACAGAACAGGACATGAGATGACAAGACATGAGATGACAAATTATAAGATGCCAATATATGACCAAAATAATTATCACAAAAGCCATAATGTCTACTCCGTCCTCCACCCAGACTGAAGAAGCATTACGCTCAGTATGCACCAAACATGGAAGCCCTGAAGGTTCGTTATGAGGCAGCCATCAAGGAGAAGATGTTGGCCAGCCTAGAGAGAGACAGGGCACTAAATCAACTTCATGAGCTGCAGGATTCTGTGAAACACTTGGAGATTTCAAAAGATGGTATTTATATCCCCCCCCCCCCCCTCCTTGCGGTTTTTAGTCTCTTTTTGTGAATGTGTGTGTTGGGAGGGGGGTGGGGGAATAGCTCCACTTCCCCATAATAAACACGTCATAAAAGGTGACAGTTAGTGGTTTGTTAAAATCAGATGTGTTGCATCGAAAGGCGCAGATATCGCAGCTAATGCAACATGCCAGCTGCCCTTTCAAGGTGAATACAGTCGTAATTGTCATCAAAATAATTTGTTTTTTATTCTGTGTAACAATAAGTCAGTTGACCAATCAGTCAGTTAATACATGAACAGCTCAGTTATTTGATCAGTCAGTCTGTGAATTAATGAATCAGTTAGTCAGTAGTCAGTTAATCATTTAATAAGTGAACAAATCAACTAGTTGAACTATCAGTCAGTTGATCAGTTAGTCAGTCACTCTTTTTATTATTCAGTCAGTCAGTTAATAATAAAGTCAGTTAGTTAATAAGTGAGTCAGTCAGTAAGTTAATTAATCAATCAGACAGACAGTTAATCAGTCAGGAGAAGATAAATCTGTTGTTCATCATTCAGTCAGTCATTACCCTATTGTTAATGTAGCTTTTTCTACCCTGGAGTTATTACTCTTGAAAACCAAACATTTTGTTATTCTTAACTACAGCACATTATCTGGTAGAATATAGGACAGTTATGCAATTTGTTTTTTTTGAAAAAGTTTTTTGGCTGATAGGCTGATAAAGGCTGAGGACATAGTCTAAAATCATATGAGTGTGTATAGCAACTACTGCACCTTCTTCTCAACTTGCGACCTATGCAAATTATTACCATCCACACTCAGGAACACACACACAAAAATTAAATTAAAAAAACAGTAAAAAAAAAAGAAAGATAACCACATGGTAGGATCAAAAAGTTCCTAGAACTGATGCAACTGAGTACATATTATGTACTGTTCATATTATGTACTGTTCATATTATGTACTGTTCATATTATGTACTGTTCATATTATGTACTGTTCATATTATGTACTGTTCATATTATGTACTGTTCATATTATGTACTGTTCATATTATGTACTGTTCATATTATGTACTGTTCATATTATGTACTGTTCATATTATGTACTGTTCATATTATGTACTGTTCATATTATGTACTGTTCATATTATGTACTGTTCATATTATGTACGATAATTATACCTGTGTAGAGTGGATTTTTGTGTTTTATGTACAATTTTTATAATCTATTTGAATGAAAGTAGTGGCGACAATTAAAAATTTGAATTATGATCAAGTTTCATTGGGACTAACAGGTCGAACTCTGAGCAGACACTTACACTACACTATTTTCCCAAAGGAACCCATTACGGCAGCCCAAAAACAAAACAAAGAGACAGGAGAATTAGCAAGGGGGCCAAACACCCTGATGTGAACAATATTCCGTAAAGAATTTGCTATATGATGATGCTGTCTTTTCATTCTGACCTTCACCTTTGATAAAGCACCATCTCCGCGATGAAGGTTGCCTATAATAAATCTACAACACTCTTTGACTCACACTGGCTGTATCGCTGTAAATAAACAAAATGGCGGGACACTTTTTTTGCCCGTTAGGATGATGAGTGCCAATTTTCCAGATATGTCTGTTTAATTTGAGATATGAAATGGAACAGGGTTTTTGGTCTGTGCTGCCGAGTTTGTGCATAAATGTCCAGTCCCCTATTGGCGTTTCTTTAGTGTCTTGTAGTAAAAGTTTATTACATACCAGCATAGGACTGCCACTTTAAAAAAACAAAACAAAAAGTTAAGCTCCCTTCTCCACACCTTGTAGCGTATTTAGCATACAGGGCTAGACCAAAATTTTACAGAACAATCTGCATCATGCCGGCCACCTTTACTTCCCAGGACTCCACCTGGTACCCATTCGAAGCTGGGCTGACCTGGGAGCTAGGGTCATTTGAAAAAAGGTGTGGTACTGTGATGATGATGACGTCGGCTCTGTGGCTAAGTCGATGCGAATGCTTCGTAATGCCGGGTTCATTCCCAGCTGCGGGCCATGTGCCTTGCGTTGGTTTCGATAGTGGTATCAAGAAAGCCGACCGTCCAGAGCAATGGCAAACTACTGGACATAAATTTGCTTAGAAAAACCACACAACAATCAGGGGCTGTTGGAGTTGGTTCTTCAACATCCTGTAAAGGATACGCAACTAACCTAAAACTGTGAGGACCCAAACACTGACACTATTAACCACGGAAAATTGATGTACATGTTGGAAGGGAAATCTGAGCACCTGTGGACATGTCTGGAATGCCATGAAGTTAACCTAACTCATAAGTCAAACTCTGTGAGACTGTTGTTCATGATATTTTAATTTTATTATCACAACTGTCGTTCATGATCTTTTGATTTTATTCTAAAAACTATTGTTCATGATCTTTTGATGTTATTCTTGCAACTGTTGTTATGATTTTTTTTATGTTACTCTCACAACTATTGTTCATGATCTTTTGATATTATTCTTACAACTGTTGTTTGTGATCTTTTGACATTATTTGCACAACTGATGTTCGCGATCTTTTGAAGTTATTCTTTGTTTACTTATTGCTGCTTGGCTTTCTCTTTTGAGGCTTGGCTTAAGTTGGCTGGAGGTGCTGGCTTTTTGGGGGGAGGGGGTGTGGGGGTGTGGTGTAGGGGTTTGAAAGTAGAAGAATAGGATGCAGAGGAGCATCAGCTCATGCGAGGGTGGTTTGCTAGGACTAGGGCTCAGACTAGTTCAAGACCTATCTACTCCTCTCCATGGTGGTCTTAGAAATAGGTTCCCCACTGGGAGCTCAGCCATTGTAGACAGGATCACTGTTTCCTACTAACTTCAAAAGTAGATAAAGGATAAGAACTTTATACCAGAGTTCACAGCATGCAAAAGCAGAAGAAGAAGAAGAGGCAGAAGGAGGAGGAGAAAAAATAAGAAGAAGAAGATGATGATGATAATGATGGTGATGATGAAATAAGGAAGAAGAAGATGATGATGATGAAGAAAAGATGAAGAAGAAGAAGAAGATGAAGAAGAAGAAAAAGAAGAAGAGAAGAAAAAAAACAACAACAACAAATAAATAAATATTGATATTCTTAATTCAGTCATTTATTTTGTTTTCCTTTAAAAATCAGAACCAAAACGCATGGTAGAGGAGAAAGCCAAAGGACCAACTCACAAACAACTGCTGCAGGAGAGACAAAAACAGGTGCCAGAAGCTGACAATATGGAAATGCAAATTCTACCTGGCTTCAAGAGATTTGTCAATGTGAGTTTCAGATCTGCTGTTTGCCAGATTTGTGTGTGAAAAGAGTAATATTGATAGTCCAAGTGGTGATGCCACGATTAAAACAAAAAACATTAGGATAGGTAAGGCAGCAACAAAAATGAGTAGATTGACAAAGAGAGTCTGGGAGAACAGAAAGCTCCAAATTAAATCAGGCTTGTGTTTTCAGCACTCTGCTTTATAGCGGTAAAACGTGGTCAACTTATTTGCACCAAAAGAAACGACAAAATCATAAAAACTAAGGTATTAAAAAGAGCAGGTATGACAATACGCCTTCTCAATGCTCAGTTTACAAAAGCTCAGGTGGCTGGGTCACACCTGGAGAATGGAGGATGACACCCTAAGGACATCCTGTATGGTAAATTAAAGATGGGTAGACGATGTCGAGGCTGACCTCTACTATGATATAAAGATGTTTGCAAGTGGGACATGAATGATACAGGTATTGAAGTGGACTCATAAGAATAAAATGCTTTGGACTGTGCTGTATGAAGGGCGTAAATCAGGAAGGGAAAGATGAATATAATAATTACTGTGCTCACCTGGATGTAACTATACAGTCATACTGCTAGGGTTTTTAGGCAGCTTGAAAGACAGAATCAAAATTGCCTTCCAAAACTGCACTCTTGACGTAGTCAATAAAAGGGTAAAAAAAAGGCGGTAAGTTAGTCAGGGTATCTTGTCTACTTGAAGTGTGTTTTGCAACATGCCCCCTCCACACAACACGGTCCATGGCATTTTGTTCCCACGAGTCTACTTCAATACCTGTATCATTCATGTCCCACTTGCGCACGTCTTTATATCATGGTAGTTTACACCAACCTAAATGGGGTGAACGTGAGCAGTAAAGATAAGATATATTTAATGTTTTATTTGTGGGTTACCGAGACAAAGTTGGAAATGATATTATCAGACAGACTGTAGGTACACGATCATGCAGCAAATTCATTGAGAAACAGAAGATCAAATGGTTTGGTCATTTAGTAAGAATGCAGCCAGAACAACTATCAATGCAGGCGCTACACATAAAAAGATCTGAAGTGAAATCAAGAGACAGTAAATATGTGTTTTCCGATGTTCTTAGGTGACCCGCATGAAAGGGTTGTTTGACCCCCAAAGGGGTCACAACCCACAGGTTGAGAACCACTGAACCAGGACTTTCTAACAATGTTTTCAGCCAGTGAAAATGAAGAAAAAGGTTACAGTTTTATTTGTACTTTTCTGTTATCCTGTTCCAGGATTCAGATTTCCCCATTGACAATGGCATTAACCCTGATCTCAATCCAGACAAATGCTCGGCCAACAGGACTGGAGGCTTTCATTTGGCCAACACTATCACTGCTCACTCTCATGCAATCAGTGGGTAAGTTCATGCGTTGTCTGTATGTCAGTTGTCTGTATGTCAGTTGTCTATATGTCAGTTGTCTATATATGTCAGTTGTCTATATATGTCAGTTGTCTATATATGTCAGTTGTCTGTATATGTCAGTTGTCTATATATGTCAGTTGTCTATATATGTCAGTTGTCTGTATGTCAGTTGTCTGTATGTCAGTTGTCTATATATGTCAGTTGTCTATATATGTCAGTTGTCTATATATGTCAGTTGTCTGTATATGTCAGTTGTCTATATATGTCAGTTGTCTGTATGTCAGTTGTCTATATATGTCAGTTGTCTGTATGTCAGTTGTCTATATATGTCAGTTGTTTATATATGTCAGTTGTCTATATATGTCAGTTGTCTGTATATGTCAGTTGTCTATATATGTCAGTTGTCTGTATGTCAGTTGTCTATATATGTCAGTTGTCTATATATGTCAGTTGTCTGTATATGTCAGTTGTCTATATATGTCAGTTGTCTATATATGTCAGTTGTCTATATATGTCAGTTGTCTATATATGTCAGTTGTCTATATATGTCAGTTGTCTATATATGTCAGTTGTCTATATATGTCAGTTGTCTGTATGTCAGTTGTCTGTATGTCAGTTGTCTATATATGTCAGTTGTCTATATATGTCAGTTGTCTATATATGTCAGTTGTCTGTATATGTCAGTTGTCTATATATGTCAGTTGTCTGTATGTCAGTTGTCTATATATGTCAGTTGTCTGTATGTCAGTTGTCTATATATGTCAGTTGTCTATATATGTCAGTTGTCTATATATGTCAGTTGTCTGTATATGTCAGTTGTCTGTATGTCAGTTGTCTGTATGTCAGTTGTCTATATATGTCAGTTGTCTATATATGTCAGTTGTCTATATATGTCAGTTGTCTGTATATGTCAGTTGTCTATATATGTCAGTTGTCTATATATGTCAGTTGTCTATATATGTCAGTTGTCTGTATGTCAGTTGTCTGTATGTCAGTTGTCTATATATGTCAGTTGTCTATATATGTCAGTTGTCTGTATATGTCAGTTGTCTATATATGTCAGTTGTCTGTATGTCAGTTGTCTATATATGTCAGTTGTCTGTATGTCAGTTGTCTGTATATGTCAGTTGTCTATATATGTCAGTTGTCTATATATGTCAGTTGTCTATATATGTCAGTTGTCTATATATGTCAGTTGTCTGTTGGTCAGTTGTCTATATATGTCAGTTGTCTATATATGTCAGTTGTCTATATATGTCAGTTGTCTGTATATGTCAGTTGTCTATATATGTCAGTTGTCTATATATGTCAGTTGTCTGTGTGTCAGTTGTCTATATATGTCAGTTGTCTGTATATGTCAGTTGTCTATATATGTCAGTTGTCTGTATATGTCAGTTGTCTGTATGTCAGTTGTCTATATGTGTCAGTTGTCTACATATGTCAGTTGTCTGTATGTCAGTTGTCTATATATGTCAGTTGTCTGTGTGTCAGTTGTCTATATATGTCAGTTGTATGTATGTCAGTTGTCTGTATATGTCAGTTGTCTGTATATGTCAGTTGTATATATATGTCAGTTGTCTGTATGTCAGTTGTCTATATATGTCAGTTGTCTGTGTGTCAGTTGTCTGTATATGTCAGTTGTCTGTAAATGTCAGTTGTCTATATATGTCAGTTGTCTGTATATGTCAGTTGTCTGTATATGTCAGTTGTCTGTATGTCAGTTGTCTGTATATGTCAATTGTCTATATATGTCAGTTGTCTATATATGTCAGTTGTCTGTATATGTCAGTTGTCTGTATATGTCAGTTGTCTATATATATATGTCAGTTGTCAATGTATGTCAGCTGTCTGTATATGTCAGTTGTCTGTATGTCAGTTGGCAAGAAGAAATATGTATTACTTTGTTTTGCTACCAATGTCATTTTCATATGTGCCATATTGCCTTGTTTCACCATGAATCTTCATTTTTCACCCTCTGCCATCATTTCTCTGTGTGAATGATGTTGTTCAACCATCAGTTAAAAAAATGTCTTTGTGTAAAATGCCATGCTTCACCATTTTCCTTTGTGTAAAATGCATTTTTTTTTCACATTCTCCTTTGTGTAAAATGACCTGTTTCACCATTTTTCCTTGTATCACATGCCATGTTTTACCATTTTTCTTTGTGTAAAATACTAGGTTTCATTATTTTCCTTTGTGTAAAAAAATGCCTTGTTTCACCAGTTTCCTTTGTGTGAAAAACCATGTTTCACCAGTTTCCTTTGTGTGAAATACAATGTTTCACCAGTTTCCTTTGTGTGAAATACCATGTTTCACCAGTTTCCTTTGTGTGAAATACAATGTTTCACCAGTTTCCTTTGTGTGAAATACCATGTTTCACCAGTTTCCTTTGTGTGAAATACAATGTTTCACCAGTTTCCTTTGTGTGAAATACCATGTTTCACCAGTTTCCTTTGTGTGAAATATCATGTTTTACCAGTTTCCCTTGTGTGGAATACCATGTTTTACCAGTTTCCTTTGTGTCAAATGCCTTTAAAAAAACATTTTCTTTTCTGTAAAATACTATGTTTCACTATCAGTCTTCATTTCTTTTTTCATGTTTACTTTTTTCCTTTTCCTGTATACTTTTCATATGTGTTATAATTTTCTTGTCGTTTTCATATCAGTTTCTAAAGTGTTGAAGATATCACATTTACTGTAATTTTTGCATTTGTTATATTTCTCCTGTCGGCTCTGTGACTAAGTCGATGCGAACGCTTCATAATGCCAGGATGCCGGGTTTGATCCCAGCTGCGGGCCATGCACCTTGCGTTGGTTTCGACAGTGGTATCAGGGGGCCTTTCGTCCAGAAAGCAATGGCACACTACTGGACGTAAATTTGCCTAGAGAAACCACACAACAGCCTGGGACTGCTGGGGTTGGTTCTGCAATGTCCTGTAAAGGATACACAACTAACCTAATATTTCTCCTAGATATGTTTGTCTCCATTTTTTTGGGGGGGATTTTCATTTTCCCGTGCCTTCAGTTTTCATGAGTATCAGTATCATTCTTCATTTTTATGAAAATATAAAATTTATGCAGAGATTGTAGAGAGAACGGGAATAAAAAGAGAATGAATTTAAGAAATAAAACAAATAAATAAAACAGTCTGGCCTAGTTAAAAGACATAGCACTCTTTTAAAATCTGGAAGGAAAATTTCAAAGCAACAAGCAGGAGGTTGTCAGCAAAATAAGTAACAGCAATAATTTCATCGATTAATTGACAACACAGTCATCGTAATTGCAAAGTGATAAACTGTCCAGATGATTATTTCTTCTTCTTTTATCAATAGCTGCCTGGGCGTCGCAGTTCATCAGATAATCGACAGTCGAGCCAGGGCATGCTCAGATGATTATTAACTTACTGTTTTTATCAGATCATAGGAGATTTTCATTTTGTTTTAGATCAGGCATTAGGAGCAGTTGGTAGCCTATGCGTACCAACAATTTTCAGTGATACTGAGCAATTTTGAAGTATTGTACATGATCTCATTCAAAAACTAAATTTAAACATATTTATGCTCGAAGATAAAATAGTTTTGTTTAAATGATTATTATATACAAAAACATGGGGACACACTGAGTCACTTTGTAGAATTACTTCTTCACATTTCTACTAGCAGGTTGTTGACTTAGGACATAGACAATGATAGATACCTTTGTTTCTTCTTCTACTTCTTCTTCTGCTCCTCCTTCTTGTTCTTCTTCTTTTTCTTTTTCTTCTTCTCCTCCTTGTTTTTTTTCTTGTTCTTGTTCTTCTTCTTCTTCTTCCTCTTCTTCTTCTACTTGTTATTCTTTTAATATCGATGCAGATCTACAATATTGTTTCCATAATGATTTATACTGTATTCTATTTATCCATAAGTTATTGTAGAGTTTCACATTGGAAATTTTAAATCTGTAATAAAACCATGCCTGTTTAGTCTAATCTATTGAAAAAAAAAATAATCCTAATTGCTTTTCAAAATACAGGCTTATTTCGCTATTTCCAAGTCATGGACGATTCACGCCTCACAATTTTCCAGTGGTTGGGTGTGTGATCATGTTAAAAGGACAAAACTTGTATTCTCTAACAGTTTAATTGTTGGTTGGGTTGGATAAATATAGGGTTACATGGGTAAAGTTTACACATTGTTTTATTTAAGGGTGATGTACCCCTTGTAGCAATAAGTACTGCAAATTTGGAATGAGAAAAGGCTGAAAAACGGGCAGGCCACTCTGGTTTATAAGGAAAAGACTATTTTTTAGCAACAATTTTTTTAGGAAAAAATAATTTCTGGTTTAATCCAGGCATTTATTTCTTTCATAAATCAGCATATTTCTGTAAGCTATATTAAGGTCACTTTTTTGGTTTAAATTTGTGTGGTGCAATTTTGTTGTTTAAAAAAAAAAAAAAGCCACATTTTTCTGCTCATTGTTTTTTGTGAAAATGTTTTTTCAAGTGCTGTGTCTGGCCAGTTTTATTTTGAAAACACAAGTAACCCATTTAGCCCTATCAAATTCTGTGCATTATGTTTTTTCAGTCTTTCATTCATTCCATTAGCTAGAATAATCGTATTTTTGTTGGCTTCAAAGGGTAATTACATTTAAAAGCACTTTGTTCTTTAATTTATGATATTTTAAATTTATTTGATAAAGCTGATGTCTTTTAATTTAATATTAAATTTATTCCGGTTAAAGAAAAAGTTAATAATGTCAGCACTTGTGGGTGAACTTGTTAAAATTGTTTATCATCTTCTTTTTCTATATTTTCTTCTTTAGCATTCCGAGCCCTTGAGGTTCACTGCTGTAGATATCACTCGCCTCCGTTCATCTCTATGATTGGCCTTCTCTTTCCAGGTGGTGGCACTAAGTGTTTCTTCATCTGCATTTACTATTAGAAATTCAGTTGGTGTGGTGGGTTGTGGTTTACAGATAGGCTGTGATATCAGTACTTTTCAGCCAACTCATCTCATATCAGCAAGCCTCGAACCCTTTCAACCTCTAAGATCCTAACTTTGAAAAAAATGCATTTTACCCCAATTTTGTTTTTAGGAGAAACAAAAACACATCCTTATAATACTCAAAAACTCTACTCAAAGAAACTAGAAGAAAACTAGAAGAAAACTAGAAGAAAACTGGAAGAAAAAGAAACCTGAAGTCTTGGTCATTATTTTTACAAATCCAAGAAGAATCCACTTTTAGATTTTTGTCTTGTTCCAGAACTTGAATGTTACATGCACATCTGTTTTACAGATCTGGCTTATTTATATGCAGACTGTTTGTTCTTTACCTCTCAGGCAGATGCACTTGGACTATGGAAACCCATAATTAGTCGACTCTTACAACATGTCTGTTGGAGAGGTAGTGGGTCTGTTCTTGTTGTCCCCACAACAGGGAATCTTTGAGATAAAGGTAAAGGTGAGAGGATCGAATTTATTGCACCAAGTTTTATCCAATATGGCTTAGTCTCTCTCCTCAGAACAGCTGACTGCCTGCCAAGAGCGTTTCACAAAGCATGACCTCCGTAGTTCCGTTGATGATCCCCAGGGTTCTTTGTAAAAATTGTACTTGTTAACCTGATGGTCTCCCTATGAAACGAACCCATGACTTTCAGAGCACGAAGCAAATGGCTTGACCACTTTGCCACAGAGACCCTTCTTTGAGATATAAAGTGTTACAAAATGAACATCTTAAGACTAATAGAGTTAACTCTTTGAGTCCCAGGGGGTTTAGCATCACAGGCCCAAGGGGTAGTCAAAAGAGACGTTAAATCGGCGCATCATGTGTTTATTGGGCCTCTAGGTAGGAATCTATGTTGTTTGATACGTTCCTTGGGACTCAAGGAGTTAATGAACACTTGTAGTTAAACAGCTCAAGTACAAATAATTTTTTAATTGTTGTTGTTGTTGTTGCAGCATTGCTCTACATCCCAACAAACAAATCCTGGCCACCTGCAGCGATGACCAGACATGGAAAATGTGGGCGGTGCCAAGTGGCGAGATTATCATGACTGGCGAGGGTCACACCGACTGGGTCTCTGACTGCAGTTTCCACCCCAGGTGCAGAAGAATGACTTCCTCTTATGTTGTTTCTTACATATGATTTAATAATTATTTAGCTCTGAGTGTAACTGATTTGTTTTGTTCCTACAAATGATCTAATAATTACCCCAGTCCCAAATGTAACTGATTTGTTCTATTCCTACAAATGATTTAATAATTACTTCAGCCCTGAGTGTAACTGATTTGCTCTATTCCTACAAATGATTTAATAATTACTTCAGCCCTGAGTGTAACTGATTTGCTCTATTCCTACAAATGATTTAATAATTACTTCAGCCCTGAGTGTAACTGATTTGTTCTATTCCTACAAATGATTTAATAATTACTTCAGCCCTGAGTGTAACTGATTTGTTCTATTCCTACAAATGATTTAATAATTACTTCAGCCCTGAGTGTCACTGATTTGCTCTATTCCTACAAATGATTTAATAATTACTTCAGCCCCAAATGTAACTGATTTGTTCTAATCCACCAGTGGATCCACTTTAGCCACCACCAGTGGAGACTCCACCGTGAAGATATGGGACTTCAGCAAGGCTGCTTGTGTGCACACGTTCATAGACCATGGCGCTGTTGGTGAGTGCTGTTTGATATCTTACGTTGTAACGGAAGGGGGTGGGTGGGGGGGGGGGGGGGGGGGGGGTGGGGGTGGGGGGGGGGGGGTTGAGTGGAAGTTATAAGGAAGTCCCATATTGCATTTCTAGAAGCTCAGGAAAAAATGGACCGCCTCCAGAATATTTCAAGCCAAATCGGCCTTCAGGTCAACGCAGCCAAAACGAAAATCATCGATCTTACCAACGAGTCGAAAGACATCAAACTAAAGGATATTGTTCTTGAAAAAATCACCAGCTTCACATACTTAGGGAGCAAGATAACCTCTGCGGGAGATACAACATCAGAAATAACGACTCGAATTGCGTTAGCATCAAGTGCCTTTAACAAACTGTCAAACATTTGGAAGTCAAGATCACTCAGCAACAACACGAAACTTAAGGTCTTCAATTCCTGTGTGATCCCAGTGCTAACTTATGGTTGTGAGAGTTGGAAATCATCAGTATCAATCGATAAGAAACTAGTCGCTTTCGAGAATAGATCCTCCGAAAGCTATTGAATGTTCACTGGTCGGACTTTAGGTCAATACATCTATAAGCAGGAAACAAAACAAAAATATGTGTCTGATTTTATTAGAATGCGTCGCTGGAATTACATCGGTCACGTACTCAGAATGGACATACAGAGACTTCCCCCCCAAGCCTTCATATGGTCACCAGAGGGTAAAAGAAAACAGGGAAGACCAAAAGAAACTCTCCGTAGAACCATCACAAGGGAGAGCTCAACCATAGGTCTCAGTCGCACTCAAGACCTACATCAAGTGGCAACGAACCGACAGACGTGGAAAGCTATGACCTCTGCCCTATGCGCCATCTTTGGCACAAGAGGAATAACTAACTAACTAACTAATATTGCATTTGACTGACAGAGGTGGAGGTAGCTGATCAGATAGTCAGCAGCAACTGGTGACCCCAATGAAACGTAGTTATGGGACATTGAACCTGGTGATACATAAAAAAAAAAAAAAAAAGGAGGGGGGTGGTGACATAGATTAACCTCTTTCGCCTCTGACTGAGGTAGGTGTTTTAGAAAAAATATAGTGGGTAGGTGCCTAATGATATCTTACATTGTATAGGGAAGTACCCCGTGTGGGTTGTGGCAGCGGGGTAGGTGGGAATTGACCTACTGCCCACTCTCCCCCCCCCCCCCCCCCCCCCCCGAATAAGCATTTTGTGTTTCCTCTGAAGTGCGAGTTCATCTGCCTGAGAGGTAAAAAACCAACAATTTGAATACAAATAAGCCAGATCTGTAAAACAGATGTGCACGCAAAACTCAAGTTCTGGAACAGGACAAAAGTCCAGAAGTGGAAGAACAACGTTGGTTCTTTATTAACATCCTACCCCAGATGACATCACAGGACAGTCCAACATTTTAGAGGGTGGTAAGACTGGGTTTCCCAGCTTTCTGGTGCTTTTAATGACCCCAAAACATCTAGAACTGGCTCTAACCCTAACCCACCTACGTCCCACTAGACAGTGCAGCCTAGGTACCATGACTGCATGCAGCCTATGTCCCACGACTGCAAGCGGCCTATCTACCACCCCCTGAAATATTAGACTGTACCGTGACCTGTGGATTTCCCCTGTTTGGGGTACGATATTAATAAAGCTCCCCTGGACTTCCTGCCATAGTTTGTAACAGGTGAGCACTAAGAAGAAGACACTGTGTGTAGATGCTTATCTTATTGTGTAAGTAGAGAATGCAGCCAGACCACACCTTCTACAGAAGAATATCTAGGCAGAAGACGAGAGGAAGACCAAGGAGGAGATGGAGAGATGATGTAGCTGAAACTTGCAAACAGGTGAACAAGGCCTTCACTCAGGTTACTTGACAAGCAAAAAACAGATACAGAAAACCACGACACTGGGCCACCAATCAGTAACAGTGTGGCTACAATAGAAGAAAAATCAAGGTTGAAAAAAAAGGGTGGAAGGGGGAGTATGGGGGTGGTTATGAGTTAGAGAAATCACATCATTATCAGTTAGAGAAATCACATCATTGTCAGTTAGAGAAATCACATCATTGTCAGTTAGAGAAATCACATCATCGTCAGTTAGAGAAATCACATCATTGTCAGTTAGAGAAATCACATCATTATCAGTTAAAATCACATCATGGTCAGTTAGAGAAATCACATCATTGTCAGTTAGAGAAATCACATCATTGTCAGTTAGAGAAATCACATCATTGTCAGTTAGAGAAATCACATTATTGTCAATTAGAGAAATCACATCATTGTCAGAGAAATCATATCATTGTCAGTTAGAGAAATTACATCATCATCAGTTAGAGAAATCAAATCATCATCATCAGTTAGAGAAATCACATCATTGTCAATCAGAGAAATCACATCATTGTCAGAGAAATCACATCATTGTCAGTTAGAGAAATCACATCATTGCCAGTTAGAGAAATCACATCATTGCCAGTTAGAGAAATCACATCATTGCCAGTTAGAGAAATCACATCATTGTCAGTTAGAGAAATCACATCATTGTCAGTTAGAGAAATCACATCATCATCAGTAAGAGAAATCACCTCATCATTAGTTAGAGAAATCACATCATCATCAGTAAGAGAAATCACATCATTGTCCATTAAAGAAATCCCATCATCATCAGTTAGAGAAATCACATCATTGCCAGTTAGAGAAATCACATCATCATCAGTTAGAGAAATCACATCATTGCCAGTTAGAGAAATCACATCATAGCCAGTTATAGAGAAATCACATCATTGTCAGTTAGAGAAATCACATCATCATCAGTTAGAGAAATCACATCATTGTCAGTTAGAGAAATCACATCATCATCAGTTAGAGAAATCACATCATCATTAGTTAGAGCTAGACTGGGTGTGACTGCCACTTGTGCTTTTATAAAAATGTTGTTCCTCAGGGTGGTGATATTTTCTTCTGGGTCTGCCATAGTTTATCAAACACCCACTCTTCTTGGGTGAAGTTTAAAAATTAAAAGAGTATTAGACATATTGGGCGTGCGTGCGTGCATGCATGTGTGTGTGTGTATGTGTTTTTTATAGGAAAGCTTCATTTGTATGTATATATGTATAACATTTAACCTTTAAACACACACACTCAAACATACGCAAACACTCACGCACAAACACACACACACACACATCATCAACACTCACGCGCTAAAACACACACACAAACACAAGCACAGAAACACACACCAGATCCTGTTTATCTAACTATAAAAAAACCTGCTGATTATAATATGATTATTTTCATTGTGATCACCACCTTTGACCTTTTCCGTTTTCTAATTCATCCAAGTCTGGACCTGTTCCTGGCATTCTTGCGGAGATTTTCTGGCAACAAGTTCAATGGACAATACTGCCAAAGTGTGGGATATCAACAGGTAGGCAGCCAATGAGAACAGGGAAACCAGTTTAATCACTTGATTAGCTGATTAACAACCAGAGGGAAGATAGATTTAAGTCTGCCATTAATTAGCAGATGAAAAGCCTAGTGGACTCACCTGATTATTGAAATAACAGCCGGTAGGAGGATAGAATAAAGTTGATTTAGTTGATGAGTAGATTGAATGTTAAATTAGGAATTTACATCATAGCACTCAAGACACTCCCATAAATGCTCCATCTCCATCTTCAGCAGCAAGCGAAGAGTTCCAGTTCTGATGGTGCCAGTAACCGTCTGATTGTATATTCGTCTCGCTTTTTCCTTGAGTGTAACCGTCTGATTGTATATCTGTCTCGCCTTTTCCTTGAGTGTTGAGCGCTGGCCAGATGCCCTGGTAACTTCTTGCAGTGCCATTCTCCTCAGACCCTAATGATCTGTTTGTGCCTCCGTACTGTTTACAACCTCCCAAAAGGCCCTGACAACATCTAGCTTGTCATACATCAGTTCACCACCAAGTGGTGCAGTACCGGCCAGTCTATCTGCCTGCTCCTTTCCAAACACACCAACTTAGTCTGGAGAAAGTATCCAAAGGACGCAAACTATCAGGGACCTCTGAAGCGATGCTTGTCACTCTGCACGGAGCATGCCTGTCTCCACCTTTCTCAGCATGCTCTGTAAGTTACAATAACGACATGTGTGTACAGCTGATTCTTAAGCCAGTGGAAGGCATCCGTGAATGCTTCCACCTCCATTCTCAGATTAGATGTTGTGATATCATATGCCGGGCTTTGTTGCACTAAGCGATGACCATTTGATTTTTCAATTGATTTGTAGACTACCATAAAAGGATACAATTTATTAATTTTTTTGGGGTAGATTATTAGCTAGTGAGAAATTGGGTACAGTTTTTAAATTCTATTCATTTTAGCACATCACCAAACATAACTGATATGCACTTTCTACACAGATCTACAGATCCTTAGTGAAAGGCATACTTAGTGAGTATGCATTTTTCGAAATAGTTTATTTAGAACACAAAATTAATAAATATGTCAGAGACAAAATAGACAAATTTGCAGGACATCAGGAGCCTCTCTCGGCAGTGGTGAAACATCACAAGCTAGCTTAGTTTGAGCACTTGGTGAGACAGGATTTTATTGCAAAGACTGTACTTCAAGGAACATTGGGGGTAGTCAAAGAAGAGGAGGGCAAAGAAGAATCTGGAATGACAACATCAAGAAATAACCAGGACTAAGTTATAATACACTTATTCATCAAGCGGAAGAAAGAGAAAGATGGTGGCTTTTATGTACTAGTGCTTCCATCAATACGCCTCTACCACCCTAATGGGTCAAGGGTTATGTTATGTTATGTTAGAGAAAGGCAACAATAATGAGAACAATAACTGTCTTTAAAAGCCTGTACACAGACCACTGTGTCTTCGTGTTCTGATAACAGAATAAAAGAGTTAAAGAATTGATAAATCTCGTTTCAGCCTTCGCTGCCGTTACACTCTGAGAGGACATGTTGATTCTGTGAACTCTATAGAGTTTTTACCTTATAGCAACACTCTTCTCTCATGCTCCGCTGATAAAACTGTATCTCTGTGGGATGCAAGAATGGTAAGTTTCTCTTGATCAAATAGTTCTTGCTTTCAGTAAAAAAAAAAAAAAAAAGGGCTTTGTAAACAACCAAAGATTTATGACAACCTTGTGTCGTAGCTAGGAAAGATGTCAGCGCTTGAAATGATAATGCTTTTGGTGGTCATACGATGTCAAAACACATGATCACCCATGCCAGCTGGCAAGGCACTTAATGGTGATGATGACCATGATAAGTGTTGCGCTCATAAGGTCAGTATTTCTTCCCCTGGGTTTATACTGTGTAGACTTCTAGGACTCAATGATGGATGTATATATGTTGTATAGGACTCAATGATGGATGTATATATGTTGTATAGGACTCAATGATGTATGTATATATGTTGTATAGGACTCAATGATGTATGTATATATGTTGTATAGGATTCAATGATGTATGTATATATGTTGTATAGGACTCAATGATGTATGTATATATGTTGTATAGGACTCAATGATGTATGTATATATGTTGTATAGGACTCAATGATGTATGTATATATGTTGTATAGGACTCAATGATGTATGTATATATGTTGTATAGGACTCAATGATGTATGTATATATGTTGTATAGGACTCAATGATGTATGTATATATGTTGTATAGGGACTCAATGATGTATGTATATATGTTGTATAGGACTCAATGATGGATGTATATATGTTGTATAGGACTCAATGATGTATGTATATATGTTGTATAGGACTCAATGATGTATGTATATATGTTGTATAGGACTCAATGATGTATGTATATATGTTGTATAGGACTCAATGATGTATGTATATATGTTGTATAGGACTCAATGATGTATGTATATATGTTGTATAGGACTCAATGATGTATGTATATATGTTGTATAGGACTCAATGATGTATGTATATATGTTGTATAGGACTCAATGATGTATGTATATATGTTGTATAGGACTCAATGATGTATGTATATATGTTGTATAGGACTCAATGATGTATGTATATATGTTGTATAGGACTCAATGATGTATGTATATATGTTGTATAGGACTCAATGATGTATGTATATATGTTGTATAGGACTCAATGATGTATGTATATATGTTGTATAGGACTCAATGATGTATGTATATATGTTGTATAGGACTCAAAGGGTTATTATATCTCTTCTTGGACAAGGAGTGAATATATCTTTTCTTGGACAAAGAGTGAACATATCTCTTCTTGGACAATGAGAATATATGTCTTCTAGGACTCAAAGAGGTAATGAATCTCTTCTTGGACAAAGAACAAATATATCTCTTCTTGGACAAAGAACAAATATATCTCTTCTTGGACAAAGAGAATATACATCTTCTAGAGCTCAAAGAGGTAATCTTCTTCTTCTTCACGTTCACCAGCTGTACACTCTGGCGGAAAGTTCTGGTTGTTCGTCCACTACTGAACTGCAGTCCTGCTCCAGAACCTGAGTGTTGCGTGTGCATCAGTTTTACAGATCTCATTCTCTCAAATACAGACTGTTGGTTCCTTGCCTCTCCGGCAGATGCACTCCGACTTCAAAGGAAGCTCCCCACTTAGTCGACTCTTACGACATGCTTTTGGGGAGGCAGTGGGTCTATTCTTGTTTTCCCCTACAATGGGGCCCCGGAACCCACACGGGGGAAAGAGGTAATGAATGTCTTCTTGGACAAAGAACAAATATATCTCTTCTTGGACAATGAGAATATACATCTTCTAGGACTCAAAGAGGTAATGAATGTCTTCTTGGTCAAAGAACAAATATATCTCTTCTTGGACAATGAGAATATACATCTTCTAGGACTCAAAGAGGTAATGAATGTCTTCTTGGACAAAGAACAAATATATCTCTTCTTGGACGAAGAGAATATACATCTTCTAGAACTCAAAGAGGTAATGAATGTCTTCTTGGGCAAAGAGAATATATGTCTTCTTGGACAAAGAGAATATACATCTTCTAGGACTCAAAGAGGTAATGAATGTCTTCTTGGACAAAGAGAATATATGTCTTCTTGGACAAAGAGAATATATGTCTTCTTGGACAAAGTGAATATACATCTTCTAGAACTCAAAGAGATAATGAATGTCTTCTTGGACAAAGAGAATATACATCTTCTAGAACTCAAAGAGGTAATGAATGTCTTCTTGGACAAAGAGCAAATATATCTCTTCTTGGACAAAGAACAAATTTATCTGTTCTTAGACAAAGAGAATTTATGTCTTCTGTGACTCAAAGAAGTAATGAATGTCTTTTTTGACAAAGAGTTAATATATGTTTTCTTGATTTCAAAGTGATAATGTATGTCTTCTAGGACTCAAAGGCTGAATGAAAGCTAGTTTATTTATGTGCAACTGAAGTAAATTGTAATATTCTAAACTTGTTTCTGTTTGAACATCACAGGCAATATGTGCACAGACATTCTTTGGTCATATGTACTCAGTCAACCATGCCACTTTCAACATGAAGGTTCGTGCTGTTGATTGTTGTGCCTGCTTTTTTGTTTTTTGTTTTTGTTTGAACAAACTTTCTACAGTGCAGACCGCTCAAGGCAATCTCGGATGTGGCGAATTTCTGTTGAGAAGAACAATTTGTTTATCCCTGCCAATACTTCTTGCTGGAACTCTTATCTGGATAAGAGGAATCTCTTGAGATTGCTTAGAGATAACTTGATCTCACTCATTCATGTAATTCCTTAAAGATAACAGTATCTCACTCATTCATGTAATTGCTTAGGTATAATCTTAGCTCAGTTATTCATGAAATTGCTTATAGATAACCTTATCTTAATCACTCAAAATAAAATTCTTTAGAGAGAACTTATCTGATTCATTTTTGAAATTACTTTAGACAACATTATCTCACTCATTCATGAAATTGCTTAGAGATAACTGTATCCACTCAATTTTGAAGTTACAGAGAACTTGATCTCACCTATTTGTGACATTGTTTAGATAGAACTAAATCTCACTCATACATTTGTGTAGAGATAACTCCACCTTACTCATTCTTAAAACTGTAAAGAGATGATTGGCTCACCCATAGGCACTCCGCTGCCACGGCGATACACATAAATAAACAGGAGGAACCCTTGGGGCTGTAGAAACATTATATATATATATATATATATATATATATATATATATATATATATATATATATATATATATATATATATATATAATATAAATAAACAGACATTGTATTGATTGTCACTCATAGAAAGAAGTAGAAAGATAGGACACATTAGACAACATAAAAATCGAAAGGTATAGTTACCATGTTGGGAATCGAACCTGTAACCTCCAAATGGCATGTGGATCAGAATGAAGAAAGAGAGACGGCTTAGACCGGCAATGTAGTGGACACCACAAGGACAGCGAGGCAGAGGCAGACCCAGAGGCATTTGGAGGTGAACCTATGAGGCTGAACTCAAGGCTACGCGAAGGACAAAACGAGATAGAGAGGATTGCTGAGGATCGAATTGAGTGGCGACAGTTTGTCTCTGCCTTATGTGCCTCTAGGCACTTTGAGAATTGATTGATGTTTTTGAAGAACAAAGGGTGCCTTGTGGGTCATGTTCTTGGTATGCTTGTTTCCATAGCGAGGCACACATGCCATTTGGTGGTGACAGGTTTGGTTCCCGGCACAGTAACTAAAGTTTTCAATTTTTATATTGTCTAGTGTGTCCTTCTATCTTTCTACTTCTTTTTATGAGGGACAATCATTACAATGTCTGTTTGTTTATTATATATATATATATATATTATAATAATCATAAATGCTACAGTGATAACCTGATTCCTTGTAGGGTGACATGATTGCATCATGCGATTCCTTCGGCGTGGTCAAACTCTGGGATGTTCGGAGTGTGGCTCCGATGGCCAGCTTTGAGACGGGTCCACATCCGGCCAACAAAATGAGGTTTGATCCTAGCGGCAGTGTCCTGGCAGTGGCTAGTAGTGACAGCACTATCAAAATGTATGACATCGAATCTGCCCAGGTAGGATCACTGTTATTGTTTGTTTCGTTGAAAATATTAATACCAAGTTTTGTGTTTTCTCTTCACTTGTGGATTCTGGGGCTCATTTGTGGGGAACTTCTTCTTCTTCTTTGTTCATCGGCTGTAAGCTGCGGTGGAAAGTCCTAGTTGTTCATCCTTTTGGACTCTGGCTTTGTGCTGGGACCTGAGTTTTGCACGTGCATCTGTATTTACTGGCTTATTTATGTGCAGGTAGTTATTCCCTGCTGCTCGGGCAGACGCACTCCCACATCAAAGGAGGCTCCCAGTTAGTTAACTCTTATGACTTGCTTTTGTGTGTGTAGAAAGGCAGCAGGTCTGTTCGTGTTCTCCCCAGAACTTTGTGGACTTTGTGGAAAACAAAAAAATTGACCTACTGCGCCAACAACAAGTATGTCATAAAAACTGACAAACTGAGGATCTTTCCTTCAAAGAAAAAAAAGAGATAAAACTGAACGAAAAGTATATCAGCAAGCTTCACAATGTAACAAGCACAAACAAAACATAAATGTTGCGGCTATGAAGCCTTCCTCAGCACATACATAAATCAAACAAAACCACATAAATTAACAAAATCAATTAGCTTAGTATCTTGAAGCAACCAGGTCGATGTCTTGTCAGTAGACTGACAATAGACAATAGACCTTCAAAGTCAAAGTTCATCTGCTTACGTTTAGTTCAGAATATTGTCTTCATCTATAATGCACGTGTTATCCTATGAACTAAATTCTTTATGGCAGATCTACAAACTTCTCATGAAAACACAGTCACAGTTTGTGCTGTATTTAGTGCTCCGTTGATAAAGACTGATCGAAACGTTTGGTTGTGTTTGTTTGTGTCTTTTCTATTCCCTGCATTGAGCTTTATAGTTACATTTTTTTATATTTAGCACGTACACACACACACACACACCCACACACATGCACACAAACACACATTCACGCACACACATATATATTTTGTATGTATGTTTCATTTATCCACCCAGATTTACTCACTGCTTGGTCATGAAGACGCTGTTCAATGTTTGTGCTTTCACCGTGGTGGAGAGTACCTGATATCAGGAGGAAGTGACAGTACTGTTCGAATCTGGTGCTGAAGTCGGCATTTACATGTTTCGCCTGTTTAAAATTGCCCAACTGAAAACATTGTTACCGTTTGGCCTTTCTTCACAAACCATCACACCACTTTGGATATGTATTATTTAATTGTTGTAAGCGATTTGTTTTAGAAAAGCTTACCCAGAGTTTTAAATGTCTAGTTTTTAAATCATTGTTTAACTGAGTGTTTTAGTTTTTTGTTCTTCTTCTTCTGCTACTTCTTTCCTGTGTATCTTAAAAGAATGTTTTAAATGTCTAGTTTTTAAATCATTGTTTAACTGAGTGTTTTAGTTTTTTGTTCTTCTTCTTCTGCTACTTCTTTCCTGTGTATCTTAAAAGAATGTTTTAAATGTCTAGTTTTTAAATCATTGTTTAACTGAGTGTTTTAGTTTTTAGTTTTTCTTCTTCTGCTACTTCTTTCCTGTGTATCTTAAAAGAATGTTTTAAAGAAAATTACAGATATTTTCATCTTTCATTTGATACACACATAAACTTCAGCAGAGCATTTCTTTCATTTGATACACACATATACTTTGGCCCAACATTTCTTTCATTTGATACACACATATACTTCAGCACAGCAATTCTTTCATTTGATACACACATATACTTCAGCACAGCAATTCTTTCACTTGATACACACACATACTTCAACACTACAGTTCTTTCATTTGATACATGCATAAACTTCAGCACAGTATTTCATTCATTTGATATACACATATACTTAAGCACAGCAATTCTTTAATTGAATACACACATATCTTCAGCACAGCATTTCATTTATTTGATACACACATATACTTCAGCACAGTATTTCTAAGGCCTGGTGCACGTTCTATCTCATGACAAAAAATTAACTGCATATCCTTTATGGGGAAAGCTTTTTTAAATTTTGGCAGTACCCAGTACCAGCACCCTTTTTAAGCAGCATTTTTCACCACTGCTGTAGTATATACTTTGTTATGATATCATAATCAATGTCTTTGCACACTTGGCATTCCCATACGTGCTCAATCCTGTGATGCAGCAGCCACTCCAGGTTTCCTCTACTGATTGTTCCCTTGAGAAGCTGGTAATAGTATCTCCTATCTTTACATCGAAGACAGCATAGACGTGCTTCACAAAGCTTAACTCCTTGATCATGCAATTGTGTTAGCATCAGAGATTCGCCATTATTCCCTAACCTAGTCCGTACAGTGATATCAGCTCTGTCAGTGCTTTATCCTGTTTGCAATGGTGCATTTTTTGCCAGTTGGTTAGCTTTTTCATTACCATTTACTCCTTTGTGGTGATTACCGGCACCCTATTTTGAGACATTATACAATAAATACTGGCACCTTTTTTTCTCTCTCTCTCAAAAAAAAAAATCTTTACAGGACGTGACAAACCAGTCCTAACATTTGTTGGCTATTTATGGTTTTACTTGGTAATTTTACATTTAGTAGTTTGCAGTTGCTTTCTGAACAGCAGAACACTCACACCATTGTAAAAATCAATGCAAAGCGGTCTATTGCCATGTCAGCAGCTGACTTTGAACTCTGGTAGTTGGAATTATGAAACTGTATTCCTAACCCCTGAGCCACAGACTTCCTCACATTCATCATTATCATGTAGCAGGTCCTTCGCAGAACGTCGCTCTCATCACAGTCTGCCTGAAAGAAACTCGGTCTCTCACCAGCTCTCCTTCAGCATGCACTTTCCTACCCCAGCTGTCACTTATATCCTGTGCCCATCTTCATGTTGGTCGGCCCCTGCCCCTCTTTCCTGCAACTTCTGGTCCACAAGTGCAATTTTTATGCATTCCTGCGGATCATTGCAGAGCTACAGAAATTGCATCACACTAGGCTCAGTCTTCATTTCTCTTCCCCACGTTTTGTTTGTTTGTTGGTTGGCCTACATGCATTTTTTTGGGTCCTGCTTCTTCCTCCGTTGTCCTAGGGCTTACGCCATAAAGTGTAGTAGAGAGGAGTCAGGCGTAGTTTCCTGTCTTGTGTTAGTTGTGTAGCTTTGTGTCATTGTTATATTGTGTTTCTGTAGTGTCTCTTTTACTCCTTTCATCCATCTCTTTCTTAGTTGGCCTCTCACCTTGTAGCTTGCTGTTTTCATGTAGTACACATAAGCTGCAAGCTGATTTTGATCTATTCTGACCAGATAACCAAACCATTTGATTCTTTTGTGTTCTGTGAACAAATACTGTGCCTACGACTGTTTTTAGTTTTTCTTTAACAACTCTTGTCTTTTCTTCTTTTTCCTGCCCTATGTCTTATACAACTCATCTCACAGGCTGCAATTCTGCGTTTGTTTTTCTAAGATAGTGCATATCTGACATTGATAGCACAAAAATGATATGGATAGCACATTACCCAGTTGTTTTATGTGTGCAGACATATTTTGATGCCGCAAAAGTGGTAGAGTGAAAACTGTCTAGCTAACGTGTATCATTTATCAGGTATTATCAGTGGTTGTCTTATCCAATTCTGATCTATTTTCATCATCTCGGAGGTCGCTGGAATATTTCTCTCAAAAAGTTTTACATTAGTGAAATTTCTTAATAAAAGACTGTTTGAATGAAATTAATTCCTTTTTAACATTATGAAGAAACTCCATGTCAGCGTATTGGGGATTTTCCGTTTGGAGACAAGGTTAGAAATGTATTACATGCAATGTTTTTAGGATTAAATGTAAACATGACATTACAAACACAATATGTCTACACTGTACTATAACACTGGCCCAGTGCAAATGTAGTATGTCTACACTGTACTATAACACAGGCCCAGTGCAAATGTAGTATGTCTACACTCTACTATAACACTAGCCCAGTGCAAATGTAGTATGTCTACATTGTACTATAACACTGGCCCAGTGCAAATGTAGTATGTCTACACTGTACTATAACACTAGCCCAGTGCAAATGTAGTATGTCTACACTGTACTATAACACTGGCCCAGTGCAAATGTAGTATGTCTACACTCTACTATAACACTAGCCCAGTGCAAATGTAGTATGTCTACACTGTACTATAACACTGGCCCAGTGCAAATGTAGTATGTCTACACTCTACTATAACACTAGCCCAGTGCAAATGTAGTATGTCTACACTGTACTATAACACAGGCCCAGTGCAAATGTAGTATGTCTACACTGTACTATAACACTAGCCCAGTGCAAATGTAGTATGTCTACACTGTACTATAACACTGGCCCAGTGCAAATGTAGTATGTCTACACTCTACTATAACACTAGCCCAGTGCAAATGTAGTATGTCTACACTGTACTATAACACAGGCCCAGTGCAAATGTAGTATGTCTACACTGTACTATAACACTGGCCCAGTGCAAATGTAGTACGTCTACACTGTACTATAACACAGGCCCAGTGCAAATGTAGTATGTCTACACTCTACTATAACACTAGCCCAGTGCAAATGTAGTATGTCTACATTGTACTATAACACTGGCCCAGTGCAAATGTAGTATGTCTACACTGTACTATAACACTGGCCCAGTGCAAATGTAGTATGTCTACACTGTACTATAACACTGGCCCAGTGCAAATGTAGATGTTTTAGAGATGAAGGTTTAAGCTGAAATAAAACAGCTTTCTTTGTAAGTTGGTGGGGGACAATTTGAAAACAAAACATGAATCATCATCATGTGTTCTGACAATAAGCACTGGCTATCATGTTTTGCCCTCTCACACAATCACGGATCATATCAGTGCTCTTGTCTCGCCCCCATGTATAGGACCAAGCAATCCATGTTTTTTATCTTTGTTCTCACGTTGCTCTTTTTTCTGTCACTATTCTTGCCAGTAACCAATTTCTTTAGTTCAGTCTTTCTCATGTCAATAAAAAAAAAAAAAACTGTCCTTCCATTAAAGTTCCAGAACCCCAATATGTGGATGGAGGGGGTAGACCCACTGCTCCCCCCCCCCCCAAAAGCCTGCCATAAAGGATGACTAATAAAGAGCGTTTCCTTTGATGTTGGAATGCATCTGCCTGAGAAGCGGGGAACCAACAGTCTGCATATAAATAAACCAGAACTGTAAAAATGGATCTGCATGCAAAACTCGAGTTCTGGAACAAGATCACAATCCACAAGTGAGTGAATAATCAGAACTTTCTGCCAGGAGTTTACTGCCAGCAAATGAGAAGAATTCTAATTTGTCGATCAGTGTTTCTAGAATTCCACAATATTCTTTGCTTTCTTTTCAAAAAAACTATATCTCGGCTGTGATAAATAACAATGGCTTTAGTCACCAGGCCGAAGGAAAGCAATGGCAAACTTCTTTAAGATGCCAAGAAAGGTCACAATTTTGCAATATCATGAATGCTATCTATTAAAAATGAAACTAATGCAGATCTGCTGCGTTTTTTTAAATGTATGTGAGTTTGATTGTAATACTTGAGTTTGATTTTATTCTTAAACATTTTTGAATTTTGTAGTTTGCATTAAGCTCTGAACCACTCTCGATACCACTTAGTTAGTTAGTTGGGTTATCATCAATGCACTCCTAACATGTCCATAGGTGCTCAGATCCTCCCCTCAGTATGAACCCCAGTGTCCGGTAGCTAATAGTACCAGTTCCATGATGATTAACAAGTCCTCTGACGTGCCTGGTGTGGGTCCTATTTTATTTTCCATGCCAGTCTCAACCCCCAAGTCTATCATTCTGACACGTGATGTGGATTCACTGTCCCCAAAATCCTCCACCCTTCCCATTTCTCGGAGGGCATTAATAATATCAGCATGATCCATAAGGTGATCCTCGGTAGTGATCATGGATCAAGCCAATCTCGATACTACTGTTGAAGACTAGGTGGTCTGCTGACCAGACGCCAGCAGCTGGAATTTTACCTGCACAGGACTACAGGTTACATTAACCTGGTGCAAGCATTACAGGTGCCCTAATTATAACTTCTGTGGAGGTGAACACAATATCTGACACCCAGACTGAGATTTTTATCATCTTAGGGTGTCCATCCTTCTGGTCGCAACTCAGACAGGAAAGGCAGCACGCACCAGTTGCTCCACAAGAATATATCCAATTTCAGCCGGGATTGGAATAGTTGTGCATTAACATTTGTAGATTGATGATCAAGTCTTTACATTTGTAGACTGATGATCAAGTCTTCACATTTGTAGACCGACGATCAAGTCTTCACATTTGTAGACTGACAATCAAGTCTTCACATTTGTAGGCCGACGATCAAGTCTTCACATTTGTAGGCCGACGATCAAGTCTTCACATTTGTAGGCCGACGATCAAGTCTTCCCATTTGTAGGCCGACGATCAAGTCTTCACATTTGTAGACTGATGATCAAGTCTTCACATTTGTAGACCGACGATCAAGTCTTCACATTTGTAGGCCAACGATCAAGTCTTCACATTTGTAGACTGATGATCAAGTCTTCACATTTGTAGACTGATGATCAAGTCTTCACATTTGTAGACCGATGATCAAGTCTTCACATTTGTAGACTGATGATCAAGTCTTCACATTTGTAGACTGATGATCAAGTCTTCACATTCGTAGATCGATGATCTTCACATTTGCAGACTGATGATCAAGTCTTCACATTTGTAGACTGATGATCAAGTCTTCACATTTGTAGATTGATGATCTTCACATTTGTAGACTGATGATCAAGTCTTCACATTTGTAGATCGATGATCTTCACATTTGTAGACCGATGATCTTCACATTTGTAGACTGATGATCAAGTCTTCACATTTGTAGATTGATGATCTTCACATTTGTAGACTGATGATCAAGTCTTCACATTTGTAGATCGATGATCTTCACATTTGTAGACCGATGATCTTCACATTTGTAGACTGATGATCAAGTCTTCACATTTGTAGATCGATGATCTTCACATTTGTAGACTGATGATCAAGTCTTCACATTTGTAGACAGATGATCTTCACATTTGTAGACTGATGATCAAGTCTTCACATTCGTAGATCGATGATCTTCACATTTGTAGACTGATGATCAAGTCTTCACATTCGTAGATCGATGATCTTCACATTTGTAGACTGACGATCTTCTTCTTCGAACTTTCATCTCTGAATTCCCCATGTGGGTTCCTGGCCCCATGTGGGTTCCTGGCCCCATGTGGGTTCCTGGCCCTATGTGGGTTCCTGGCCCCATGTGGGACAGACAGAAAAAGACCCACTGCCCCTTAATAACAACAAATTTAGTCGCATATTAATGAGTTAGGGGACTGCTGTGGTGTAGTGGCTAGATGCTCGCCTGCGGATCGGAAGGTCGTAGGTTCGGTTCTCGACAGAGCCGGACTTTAAAAAACAACAATGAGCTTGGCTCCCAGGTGGACCCATCCTTGATGCTGATCACATCACCCACTGTGCCAAATGGTCTATAAAATATAGGTCTAGCCCTATATACCCAATACACATGAAAGACATGAAAAACTGTCCTTTACTTATTAATGACGTTGCAGAACCAACCACCACATTTTTGGGCTACTTATCAATCGGCAATTTTACGTTCAATAAGTAGTTTATATTACTTTCTAAATGGTTGATTTTTGATGCCACTGATGAAACCAAAGCAAGGTAAAATTGGCCTCAGCTGTGATCAAACCTGACAACCGGTAGAATTACAACATTCCCCGCAATGTCTAAGCTAGAGGCTTCTAACAAGCATGTCATAAAAGGTGACCAAAAATGATTAGCTGAAACTGGATGTGCTCAGCCACAAAGCTAGCTGAAAACCGCAACACAACTGTGTTAACCACCCCTTTTTAGCTTGAAACAAGAAGACAAAGAAAGAAAGAAAGAAAGGAAGGAAGGAAGGAAGGAAGGAAGGAAGGAAGGAAGGAAGGAAGGAAGGAAGGAAGGAAGGAAGGAAGGAAGGAAGGAAAGAAAGAAGGAAAGAAAGAAGAAAGAAAGAAAGAAAGAAAGAAAGAAAGAAAGAAAGAAAGAAAGAAAGAAAGACAGAAAGAAGAAGACAAAGAAAGAAAGAAAGAAAGAAAGAGGAAGAAGGCAAAGATGGAAAGCAAAGAAGACAAAGAAAGAAAAGAAAGAAGAAGAAGACGAAGAAGAAGAAGAAGAGGAAAAAAGAAGAATGAAGAAGAAGAAGAAGACAAAGAAGAAAAATTTATTTGATTTAAGAAGTGACATCACAGCACTCTGGACATTCCCACAAGCGCTCCGTCCCCATCTTCAGCAGCCAGGGAAGAGTTCCGATACTAATGGTGCCAGTAGCATTCTGATTAAATGTCCGTCTTGCCTTTCCTCTGAGCCTCGAGCATCTGCCAGAACCTCTCGTCACTTCATCCTGCATCAATCGCACCAGACTGGTGATCCATCTGCTCCTCTGAACTGTACACGCTCTCCCACAAGGCACTAACCGCGTCTGCCTTATAGAAGAAAAAGAAGAAAGAAGAAAAAGAAGACAAAGAAGAAGAAGAAGAAGAAGAAGAAACGGGAAGAGAGACAGGTAGACAATAAGAGAGGATGCTCTACATCATTGTCAAGTACCACACTGGAGGTGGATGACTTTGGGGGTAATGAATCCACATCACTCGCCAGAATGATAGACTTGGGAGTTGAGATCAGCATAGAAAATAAAAAGAGACGCACACAAACTGGCTCTATGTAGCTCTTTGTCCCTAACCTCCAACGGCATGGATTTATTGCATACAATCTGCTTCATTTGATAAAATGCAGTCTTGGCCTTTTGTGTTCTTTGTCTCTGTGTGACACATCCTCCATCAGATGTTATCCGTATAACAAAATTAATTTCTATACTTATCCTAACATAATGCCCTTGACTTTTCTTCACATTAAGATAAAATTTTCTTTGATTTTATCGTGACCCTACATGACGGCACTGTTAAAATAACACACATTAAATACCGTGCCGGTAACTATAGCTTTCGATTTTTATGTTGTCTAGTGTGTTCTTCTATCTTTCTACTTCTTTCTATGAGTGCCGTTCACAATACTTTCTGTTACTTGATTAATTCATAATATTTAACGGCCTCAAATGGTTCCCCCCTCTGTTTATTTATCTTTTATTAGTACCAGTTATGGATCATTAACATTTGTATTTATACTACTATCTTCCTACTATTATTATTTATTATCACTATTACTTTTACAAGCCTTCCTTTAAACAACAACAACAAAAAAAGTTGTATTTATTCTAAATTTGTTAGTTTCATACATGACTCCTTGGTGGTAGGAGTACTCTCCCCTTTGATATTGTTGTTCAAGTCGAGAAAGAGCCCGGCCTAAATGTCGATTAGCACTATTTTGTGCAGTTGATTAACTAACAAGTTAAAAGGCTGTGTGTAGTTCAAGAGGCTCTGAACACAAGATTTCTAACAAAGAGTTTATTGTCATACAATTTAGTCTTGTTTTACAGCCAAAAACAAAACAAAAAAAACATGCGCACAGTAAGAAATTACATAATAAAAATATCAGGAACAATATCTAATAGTAATAATAATTATAATAATAACTTGAACAGGTCAAACGTTATAGTGAACTAATATCTGACCACCACTCATTGCGACAGCCAGGCAAGAAGTGAAAGAACCACACCAACAAAACTAGTACCACGGCATAACAAAACAATACTGGAAGCTCTGACAATATTTTAAAATCAAGGGGAAACCCAGGATATCTAGTGCTAGAGCAATCCTATTTAAACAGATACTTTGCTATTTATTTTGAAGTGTGTCAAATATAAAAATGAGTGAAAGGAAAAGATAAAAGAAAACAGAAATCAAAGGTTGTTTTGTCCACATCTCTCATAAGAAAGCAATGGCAAACTTCAGATGTAAAATTGCCTAGAAAAGCAACATAAGATCAAATTTAGTGTTTGTTTCCAACATCTTGAAGACATGAAATTAAATCTCTAGCAGAAATTAATAATGGAGAGGTTCAAAAGATGAAATGATAAAACAACAAAACAATATTCATTTTCTATGCAGATAGCACAAATGAGATAGGTAAAAATAAACGTTAATTAAACAGGGAATAGAATAATTTATGTTGTTCTTTTGCAGATTTTTACAAACAGGTTATTAGGAATGACTGCAGACACATACTGCCAAGACACCCACACATATTGTAGCCCAACACACATGCATGATCCCATTCTAAAATCTCAATTTAAACAAGTTTTATACAAAATGTATACAGTACACATATTTTACTGTTTACATTTGATAAAATATGCCAAGAAAAAGGGCAAAACTATGAAAGATTAGATGACCCTGCTTGTACGTGCATTATATTAAACCAAGTTATATCACTGTGGTTAGCGTGTCATGTTTGTACAACTGTGGAGTGTTGAGATAAGTATTGAAATCCTAGCACACAGGCCATTCCCATAAGCACTCCATCCTCATCTTCAGCAGCCAATGTCATATGATCAGATGAAGAGGAACTCTTTGTTGTACTACGTTTCACAGGCTAAAGACATGCATACAGAAGTTGGACAGATATTTTCTTTCTCTTATTCGATCATCTGATATTTTTATTTAGGGCGTTAATTCTTTTGTGTCTGCAGCACTGACTGCTACTTTTGGCAGTTACATCCAACTCCTTCAGATATTTGCACTCGTTGACAGCGAGAGCTCTCTATTGCTTCTCTAAAGGTCTCAAGGCAGATTCTCAAAGAAAAATTGTCTACAAGAAAAATCCTGCCTGCATAACTTGCAAACAGGCAAAATCAAGTGGCAACTCAGGTACAAGGTGTTTCTAGCTTGCTCTGTTTAATGGTGTGTTAATCTTTCAAGATCTTTAATTCTCATTTCTTCATACATAAAAACAAAAAAAAAAAAAAAACTATTTTAGCAACTTCCTGGGTGGGTTCTGGGACCCTATTTTTAATGGTAATGATTCCCTAGGTGTGTTACAGGACCCCAATTTTTTAATGTTAATTCCCTCGGGTGGGTTCCAGAACTCAATTTTCAATGTTAACAATTGTAGGTGGGTTCCAGAACTCAATTTTCAATGTTAACAATTGTAGGTGGGTTCCAGAACTCAATTTTCAATGTTAACAATTGTAGGTGGGTTCCAGAACTCAATTTTCAATGTTAACAATTGTAGGTGGGTTCCAGAACTCAATTTTCAATGTTAACAATTGTAGGTGGGTTCCAGAACTCAATTTTCAATGTTAACAATTGTAGGTGGGTTCCAGGACCCCAATTTTCAATGTTAACAATTCCCCGGGTGGGCTCCAGGACCCCAATTTTCAATGTTAACAATTGTAGGGTGGGTTCCAGGACCCCAATTTTCAATGTTAACAATTCCCGGGTGGGTTCTGGGACCCCATTTTGGGTATAAGAAAGGGCAGACCCATCCCTCTTCCAAGCATATCAAGGCGATCAATCAGGCGTCTGCTGAAATCTGGGTGTGTTGGGCATACATATCGCTGCCTTGTTGTAAACTACAGAATAACGTGTCAACTGTCTTTTCAAGGGCGAATGCAGAAGATCTGAATAACCAAGATTTTTTTTTTTTTTTAATTTTCCAAAGATAAAAACTGAAAAAAAAAATTAGTTGCAGAAGTGGAAGACTGCCATGACGATCGTGGATTGCTTGATCAGAAATCTGGACTCAAAACACAATATAATCAATGAACACAGACCACCCATAATTTGTAGTTTTCTCAACATTTAATAAAAAGATTTAAAAAAAAAAAAAAACTGGATCATTTCTATGAAGGCTAAAGCACAAAACTCAAAACTGACTTAGGTTTACAGATCTTATTGGTAAAGGATTTACATTATCACTGTAAGCAGCAGTAAGTGATACAAACAATGTTTCCACGCCTTTCTTGATGCCAAGTTTTGCAATAACTAAATACTAGTAAAAATGAGAAGGGAAATTATGTGCTGAAAAGACATGAGAGCCAAGCTTAAGATATAACCAAACGTATACTGTATAAAGAAGAATAAGGCAGGGTATTTCAGACATGTTTCTTGCCTGTACTTGTGTAAATTTCTCCATCAATAACTTTAAAACTACAGTGAGAAGATAAGACCCAGGACAAGTAATCCTAATCCGCGACATCTTATTCATTTCTATGCATATATCATTTGTAAAGATGCTTGATTTTTGTGAACGATTTTTTTATCTTATTTGCTTTCCTTTAGTTTAACTAAAAATAAATCGGAAAATGAAACGAGCTCCCCCCCCCCCCATTTTGGAAACAAGATATCTTAATTTTCTTAACTTGGCCGCGGATTTGAACAAATCAGGAGTTTTATCAATCTTTTGCACAAATATTTGTTCTTAGAAAGTTTGAGGGAAACATGAAATAAAATATGTAATTCTGTGATCTTTATGGGTATCTGACAATCAAACGATTATGCCAGGACTGCTGTTTAGCAACAGTCATGTTTCTTCAGCAGTATTAACTGGCCAAATGACCAGTTTTTTCCTCGGCACAAAGCCCAAATCCCAGTCGTAGATTAAAATAAGAGCAGTGATGTGAGATATATCTATAAATTTTTAAAAGTTAAATATAAGCAACTCCAATTTTGAACTTCTATGATTAGTAATAGATGGTGATAAAAACTGTCATAATCAAATTCTTCAACAGTCAATATATTTAAAAAACAAAAAAATAATAAGAGCAAGGACACACATTCAATGAAAATGCACCATGATAAGAGAATTTACAGCAAGGAAATGTCATGTTAAAATTGCAAGGTTAAATTAATCGGCAAGAAAGGGAAGATTAAAAAAGAAATGGAGCCAGGATATTCAAAACTTGACCATCGACCTAGGTTAATTATCTGGCATATAACTTCAAGAATTCAGGTACCCTCTAACTGAACAGACTAATTTCACAAACTCAAATGATCATGAAACATTCACGTATAAACATGTTTCTACAGGTTGTCCCCTCTGTTTTCATAAATACATAAGAGAAAAAAAACCACACGACCAACGCCATTACAAGCATAACTCAGGCCGTGCTTATAAACGTTCTTCTGTAACGGAGGATACGCATCAAAATGCGTTTCAAAACATTAGTAGTTTTCTTGCGTATGGACAAATTGTGGGACATCCTACAGTATAGCTCTGTCAGTACGATCAAACAGCAGATGTTTATGAGTTAGTCCAACAATAATACAGAATTGTAATTCCCTTCTATTGCAAGTTACTGTTAAATTAATTAACTCACTACTCTCAACTGTTTGTTTTACCCTTATTAACTTCTCTTGATTCACATTATGGCTATTGTAAACTTACGATCTGACTCCATGTTGTTGCATAAAGTTATCATCTGACTTCAGTTATTATCTGACTCCAAGTCATCGCAAAAAACTTATGATCTGACCCCATGTCGCTGCACAAACCTACGATCTGACTCCATGTCGTTGCACAAACTTACGATCTGACTTTATGTGGTCACATTAAGTTATCTGACTTCATGATGTCGCATAAAGTTATCACATGACTCCATGATGTCATATTAACTTGTGATCTGACTCTATGATGTTGCATAAACCTATGATCTGACTCCACGTTGTCGCATAGTTTATTATCTGACTCCATGTCGTCGCATAAACTTATGATCCGACTCCTGTGATGACATGTGTACACAGAGCCTCTATTGTTCAAACATGGCTGGAAACTGTGGCCGGCTTAGCCATAAAACTAAACTAAATTATCGTTTGCATTCTTTTGAAGCAGCTGTACCGCTGTCTGTTCATGCCTTAACTGAAGAATGCTTTCTAGCCGCGATGTTCATTTTGTCAATCATGAATCATGTTCATTTTGTCAATCATGAATTATGTTCATTTTGTCAATCATGTCTATGGTACTGAGGCTGACGAGTTTTTTTTTTCCTGTGTGGACTGCTTTTATGGCTGCTACTTTAACCTAGAACTTCTCCGGGTATCAAGGATTAAATCAAATCACTGACTTTTATTGAACAGTTAAAAACACTAAGTAGCAAGGACAATGCATCGGCGTTGAAAAAACAAAAAGCCCAACATAACAGCATGATACAAATTGACAACGTTTATGTTATTCACAAAAGCAAAATATCGACAACCTTTCAAAGCTCATTATAGCGTACACGGAAACAATCACATGTTATCATTCTGGGAAATAAAAAAACAAAAATCTGCAATTAAGAAAGGCCCACAAAAAGCTTTGCAATGTATGAACATAACATGAAAATACACCAACCAGGCTTGACTATGCTGGAGAAATGGTATCACTGAGTGAGGCTGTAGTATAATAACAATTCAGCACATTTGCTGCAGACGCACCACGGAAGAAAAGTACACTGTAAGATTCCTTAATAAATGTCACCATTCACAAAATATCTCAAAAAATTATTCAGGTAGCCATAGGACCACTGTTGATGGTCTGTGCGACCACCCGGAACATTCGAGGGGCAAACTTTTTCAGTCCTTCACCTAGGAATTTTCAAATCTAAAACGGTGTGCAGAGTTCTCAGACATTAATAAAATAAACGGGTCACTGCCTCAAAAAACATTGAAACTAAAGGACTGAAATTGAAAAGTCACTAATATTACATTATCAGAATTCTTGTAAATCTTTGTAAGGTATTAAAAACAGTTTTTTTTTTCCCCGTTTCTTACAAAAACTAAACCTCTGTTTTTTTCGACCCCCTCTCCCAAATTTCAATAGCTGCATTTGTTGACGTAATTAGGGTTTTAAAAGAGGCTTTAATTATGAAACCTTAATATCTTTCCTTATTGATGAAAAGGCAATTTTATTTGATTGAAACAGTTAAAAAATATCCCTTAAAACCAAATGGCAGCAGTGTTTCTAGTCAAACTGAGGCAGGATAGTACCGTGAAGGCCTGCCTTCATGTCTGTGGCTGGATTTGTCAACGCTTGTGAATGATTGGCTGGCTTGTCATGTGGTCGCTATGGCTAGATTACTATAAAAGCTATGTGCAGAAACCGTCTGCTCAGTTCTCAGAAGCTGCGCCATTTTGCACCTCAACCTGCAGAAAAACAGAAGAAGAAAAAATGAAAACATGAAATATAATCACGTTTTAATTGGCTGAGTAATAATTGTACTAAAAATAAACATAAATATGGATGAGACTAAACACGAGAAGAGGAAACATGAGACAAAAGATGGGATAAGAGAGAACATGGGAAGAGAGAGAACATGGGAAGAGAGAGAACATGGGAGGAGTGAGAACATGGGAGGAGAGAGAACATAGGAGGAGTAAGAACATTGGAGGAATGAGAACATTAGAGGAATGAGAACATGGGAGGAGAGAGAACATAGGAGAGAGAACATAAGAAGAAAGAGAACATAGGAGAGAGAACATAGGAGGAGAAAAAACATAGGAGGAGAGATAACATGGGAGGAGAAAGAACATAGGAGGAAAGAGAACATAGGAAGAGAAAGAACATAGGAAGAGAAAGAACATAGGAGGAGAGAGAACATAGGAGGAGAGAGAACATAGGAGGAGAGAGAACATAGGAGGAAAAAGAACATAGGATAAGTAGGAATGTAGGAGGAGTGAGAACATAGGAGGAAAGAGAAGATTGGAGGAGAGAAAACAGAGGAAGAGAGAAAACAGAGGAGGAGAGAAAACAGAGGAGGAGAGAAAACAGAGGAAGAGAGAAAACACAAAACACAGGAGGAGAGAGAACACAGGAGGAGAGAGAACACAGGAGGAGAGAGAACACAGGAGAAGAGAGAACACAGGAGGAGAGAGAATACAGGAGGAGAGAGAACACAGGAGGAGAGAGAACACAGGAGGAGAGAGAATACAGGAGGAGAGAATACGGGAGGAATGAGAACAGGAGAAGAGAGAGAACACAGGAGGAGAAAGAACATAGGAAGAGAGAGAACATAGGAAAAGAGAGAACATAGGAAGAGAGAGAACATAGGAAGAGAGAGAATATAGGAGGAGTGAGAATATAGGAGGAGTGAGAACAGGAGAAGAGAGAGAACATAGGAGGAGAAAGAACATAGGAAGAGAGAGAACATAGGAAGAGAGAGAACATAGGAAGAGAGAGAACATAGGAAGAGAGAGAACATGGGAGGAGAGAGAACATGGGAGGAGACAACACAAGACAAGATAATTGGTTGAAGCAGCACATATGCCAACACTCAGTGTGCCCCCCATATAGCTCACTAAATCTGCCATCATGGCATGGGAGAAAACATGGGATAAGGTAAAAATCATGGGAATGCGGCAAAAACATGAGAACAAGGCAAAATATGGCAAGAGACAATACATGGGGTGTGACAAAATATGGATGTAAAAAAAATGGGATGTGACAAAACATGGTATGAGGTAAACAGTAAGATAAGGGGAGAAAAAATGGGGATGTGATAAAGAATGTGACAAAAAAAAGGGGGGTGAGGCAACAACAGGGAATAAAGTGACCAGTTAAAACAGTGTTAATGCCAATAACAAGCACTCATAGCTGACCTACTCTGCCATCTCCAGCAAAGTAAAGCGGCCAGTCATATGTTCAACGCTTGCAAGTCCTTACAAGCCATCTGTCCCCTCCAGGCTGATACCTGAAGGTCTCACACCCTCTAAGGCACAAGTAGTAGTAGCAGAAGAAGAAGATTTACAATACAATACTAGCAACAACTTACGTTCATTTTCTAACTGCAGATATCATGTGGATTCTCCTTTTCGCGGTAAATTTCTGCTAGGAATGTTTAAACTTCCGCCCACTGGAACATAATTGTTCCTGAGATAATCAGTTCGAGGAAAAATGCCCTGCGTCTGCTTAAAATCATAACTATTTCGTTCTAAAGTTCTTGGCAGTAGACGGCTATAGTCCTGAGAGCTAATTTTAGGCTTGGCATGCCAATTTAATCTTCGATGAGTGATCTGCACATTGCTTTTCTGTGGATTATGGTCGATATTGTCAAGAGAACCAATTTTTGATTCCTTCTTCCACCTGGGGGACTGACTGTGTATCTGAAAATGTCCGCCTCCAGGAACATGGCCGATATTATCCAGCGATCCAACCTTTGGTTCAATATGTTCATAAGGCTTTCTTTTCACAAAATCACCATTCCTACTGCTCGACACGATGTGGTGGTGAGGGGAACCAGCACCCCAATCATCAGAAGAACTGCTCTGACCAACTGTGAATTTACTTTCTTTACTATCTAAAGATCCAATTTTTGCGTTTGCTCTCCAGTGAAGCCTCTCGCTGAATATTTTTTTGTCCCCACCTCCTGGCCGATACTCCACATTCGACAAAGACCCCACCACCGGTTCTGCTCTCCAGCCCAAGTCAACTGGTGGCAGAAACTGCACGTACTCCTTCAGCCTGTACTGATTTCTGTAAATGTTCTCATTTTTATTGGCCCAGTACTTCCAGATGGGCCTGGTGCTGCCAAAAATGACCATGTGCTCATTCAATGTACGCGGCGCGGCAAATCTATGCTGATGTTTGAAGTTCATTATGCTTGGTTAACTACCTATACGAAGTGAACAGAAGGGCACATTTAAGAGATTTCTTACTGCTCTGACACCACGAGGCATTCTAAGAGTAGAGAAAAGAACAACAACAACCTAAAGCCAACCTGGCAAACAAGCTATTCCAAGCCTGGTTAATAAATACTAAATAAAACAAAAACTGAACAGAAAGCTCAACAGAGGGAACTATACTTCGTCTGGATGATACACTGTAAGCAAATCATTTCTTTGGGCACCAGAATTAACATGATTTGGATCCATATGTGCCAGAAAAAATGTTGCGCTTAATTCCAAAGTTGAAACATTTGTGAACTGTAACCGATTATAACAAAAGGATAAATGTCACAACTGATTAAACGGCAAACAAATTTGTTAACAATAGTAATAGAATCAAACCATTCCTATAGAATATAACTTCTCTCTGCTCTGTTTTATGTTTATGACACAAGCAGTTGGACAAAACAGGAAGAATGAAGAAGCTTAAATGCCTAAATATAAAAAATACAAGAAAACAGTCCCATGTTAAATAATAACAGGTCCAGATAAATGTAAGAAAAATAAAGATATCCAATAGACACAACAGAAAATAAAGATTACATATATCTAAAAAAGGGAATGCTGTCACAGATGCCTCAAAAAAAAAAAAAAAAAAAAAAAAAAAAAAAATTTTTTTTAAAACAAATTTACAGTTTTTAAAAATCTACACAGCTACTTCACACGCAAATGAACGATAACGGTAACAGAAAATGCAGCTCGGATTTCAGTCCAACTCTGAACTTTTTACAACGCAGTGCTCGTCACCCACTAAGACGGAACAATTTTGGCACCCCTGCTGTCTGACAGCGCAGTTTTAGATAAACAAAACTTCCTGGCATGAAGTGCAATCACTGATCAAGTCAGAGGATCTAAACTGTCAATCACAGTCCCCAGATTTATATCCTGGGGCTCAAGAAGTATGTATGACACTAAAAGAAATCGGTGCCAGAGATTCAATACCACTTTGACCGGGCGGTTACCACTTTGACCCGGTGGTTACCACTTTGACCGGGCGGTTATTCATGCTTTTATTAAGCCCCACCCCTTGCACTGAAATTAGAATGTATCTGCCTGAAAGACAATGTACTAACAATCTGCACAAATTAAGCCAGGTCTGTAAAACAGATAGACACCAGGCACTCTGACTTAAAAGAAACATCCATAATTAGCTGACTTTTACGACACGCTGGGGGGGGGGGGGGGGGGGGGGGGGGGTCCTATACTTTTAGCTACACACAACCGCTTTGAGTAAACTCCTAATTAATTATTCACCTTTTACAACTTGCTTGTTGGGGGTTAGCGAGTCCATCTTTAAAACCCAGGGCCCCACACAAAGGGAAACAATTCTGTGATGCACGGCCAGAGAGAGAGAGAGGATGACACCTGCTTATTCTACAGAGAGGTGCAGTAGCAATATCAGCCATTAATTAAAGGGAAAGCCAGTATGTTTAGAATCAGGTAATCGCAGTTCCAGTATCACACATCAAACAGGTCACCCCCACAGCTGTTGCGTTTTTGTGCCGAGGAAAACCCACAGAATGTAAATCACTGTCCCTTATTTTTTTTTTTAAATGGGACATAGACTGCAGTCTCGGCAAAGCCAACAGCTTACACTGCATTAAGTGCATACGGCAACCGTCAGAAGTGCCAACACAGGCAGTCCGGCACTTAAAATGCATTTTATGTTCAGAATAAAGCGAGCTACAGAAATGGTCAGATTAGAAGAGCAAAGATCAGTCAGTCTGACTGCCAGAGCTTCCCTCCCAGACCAGGTGTCAAGGAAGGTTAATATTATGATCGTCCTTACAGCCTACAGGTTACAGCTGGTGGGTGTAACCGTTTTTCTTCTTCCCTTCGGGTGAAACTGTTCTTATTTTTTAAACTCTGTGTGGTGTTGGTAGTCATGTCTATCCACAACTTTCTGTCTCGTGTACTGTCAATCAACTGTGACACAGATCTTTTCTCTCTGTCTCCCTCTGACTTTCCTCTCCTCCAACTTTCCCGCTGTCACGATATATTCCAGTTTTCTCCTTCTCATCACATGACCAATGAATGTAGATTGTCTATTTCTGATGTGGGCAATCAGTTTTTTTCGTGAGTAAGTTTCTTTCAAGACATCTTCATTACTCTTTTTATCTGTTTAGGGTATTATTATTCGTCTATAAAACCGCATCTTTACAGCTTCCAAAAAAGTTTTCACCAATTTACCAAATGTCCATGATTCACTTCCATATATCAAGACAGGATTTTTATAACTTTTAAGAATTCTCTTTCTCGTCTCAGTAACCGTTATGGGTGCCCTAAAGTAACTTCTTAGGAGTTTGAACAAGGTACCTGGGATCTGTCATGAATGTCTACCATCCTGATTAAGATTCTTTAATCTCGGGAACGTACAGTATATCTTTTAAGTGTTAGCCTGTATGTTACAAACTGATTGACCAATCATATGATGTGAATCCCTGTTTTCTAATGATATGATACATTTCCTCATGAAAATGAGGGATTCTCAAAGCCAGTTGCCAAGACATTTGAGAAGGCAGTGCGGACCCTTCAGCTGCACATGTCTGGAAAAAGAATTCAGCACTTCTTTTTTTGTCAAAATCTGCTTGTGCCGCTAGGCGTCGCAGTCTATCAGATGATCGGCAACCGAGCCAGGGCGCGCTCAGTCGCTTCATATGCCGTGATGTTATGAAGTCTCAAGTTGTCCGTGACTCCTTCAATCCATCTTCTTCTTGGTCTTCCCCTGCCTCTTGGTGTTTCGATTTTCATGTTGTATGCTCTTGATGCTGGCATCGTTGGTTCCATTCTCATTAGGTGACCAAACCATTTCATTCTTTGCTTCTCAATAAATTTAACGATGGGTATGGTTCCAATAGTTCTTGTAATCACATCGTTTCTCACTCGATCTCTTCTGGTTTTATTCGCAGCCATTCTCAAACATCTCATTTCACAGCACTATTGAAGATTAAACCTCAGATCACCATAAACTGCTAGCCAACCAGTTTTTAAAAAAAAACTGCAAAAAACACAGATATATAAGCGAAACAATAACAAACCACACTAACTACAACGTGGAGGCTGCCTGGTCTTGAGGCATGGTGTCTGCCTTGAGTGCTGGATGTTGCGGATTCAAGCCTCGGTGAAGGCTGGTTTTTTTTTTCCACTTGGACTTCTAGTAATTTTCCCTGGTCTCTGGCTAGTAAGATTAGACGCCCGCTTGTATTGTCGCGCTCGTAAAATATCCCTTGGCAGAAATCGAAAAAGAGTAGCCTAACAGCGCTGCCCGGCCAACATTTTGGGGTTAAAAATCTACCCAAAGTATTTCAGGAACATCGCCGGTGTTAGAGTTCGTGCACAGAGCTGAGATTCTTCGGACTCGAGTCAGAAGTAGAATGGAGCACTTTTGTGTTACTACCCTTGTGCCAGGATGTTGATCCGTCGTCTAAACCTAAACCTAACTAGCTACCAAGATACCATGTGACCCTGCACTTCACTGTGACAAACACACAAGAGCTACAAGTCTTCAGTAAACAACCTTGGCCCCACAAAATCAATACAGGGAAAACAATTTCCCCACAATATTTATCTTGACACAATCTGGCTACAAATGCCCAAGAGTGCTAAAATGTAATTACAACACAGCTCGGAGAGTGATAGCAAAAGAGCATAGCCTCCCCTGAAAAAACTGGCAATGACTTGGGAGTCGCAATTTATTCATTTCTCTGGTATGGTAATCTCATGGGTGTTATTACTGCAGGAATGTGAAGTGTTAGGCTTTTGCATATTTTAGGTTATGACAGGTTGTCTAACAATGGTTAAGCCGTTAGCTTCATGCTCTGACAGTTGCCAGTTTGGTTTTGCACTCCATTGTTTGGTTCATGAGTGCAGGCTTTAGAGATCTATAGGGGTTGTCACCGGAAACAGCCTCATGCTTTGTGTGAGGCTCTCAGCAGGTGAAAGCTGCTCAATGGAAGAGGCAGACCCATATGGAATCCTACTCGGAGCAGTTAAATTAATCCACCTTTAAACCCAGTCTTCCCTATGTAGGTTTCTTGGTAACCCTTGGGGAGTCCAATTCAGAGTGCATCTGTCTGACAGATGAGGAACCAGCAGTCTGCAAACAATTAAGCCATATCTGTTAAATGGATCTGCAGGCAAAACTCGAGTTCCAGATCAAGACTAAATTCCAGAGGTAGGCAAACAACCAGAACTACCTATCCTTTACAGGACATTGCAGGACCAACCCCAGCATTTTTTGGGGCTAAAGTAGAAGCAGAAGAAGAAAAATCCGGTCTAAATTAGGCACAAAAATATTCTGGGGAGAAAAGGCAGCCAGATTAATGTTGATCACATCACTTATCCATGGCCACTTACTTCAAAAATATGCACCAATGGCATAAGAATGTTGCTTTAAAAAAAAGTATTCAAGTAAAGGTCCCTTTTCCATGCCTCTAGGCATATAGGGCTAGACCTATATTTTTATAGAGTAATCGATACAAGATAGGTGATGTGGTCAGCATCATGCCAGCCGCCTTTACTTTCCGGGACTGCACCCAGTACCCACTCAAGGCCGGGTCGAGCTGGGAGTTAAGATCATTTTAAAAAAAACCTTCCGATCGGCACGCGAGCGCCTAGCTGTTACGCCACGGCGACTCCCTAGAGAGTTGCTTGACTTTTGTTTAAAAAAATCCAACATAAAGTTTAAAATAAACACTTTCTGTCCAACCTGGCCACATTTCTAACAGACTAAGAAATGTGCCAGGGAACCCAGACATCAAGTTCCTATTTCTGTTTCTCAGTTGAAACAAAGGGATCATAAAAGACCAAACCCAAACAAGCGGAGACTAGGCCTAAACCAATCTATAGAGGAAATCAATAAGTCTTATGTGACATTAATGAGGCCCTGGTGCTGTAAATTGCACATTCCACTGATAAGAAAATCTTCGCTAAAGGCTGTCTGGTTTACTGTATAATTCTGAAGAAATTAAAAAATACAAATAAAACCTGAAGGAAAGGGACAAAAAGAGAAAGACTGTAACAGGCAGGTAAACAAATTAGGAAAAAAGAAAGAAACAGTCAGAAGAAGACCAAAAAAAAAAAAAAAAAAAAAAAAGACAAATCACAGACAGAACAAAGGAAAGAACAGACAGTAAATTAGAAAACAGAACAAAAGAAAAGATTCTCGATATTTTACATGTACAAAATAGAAGAAATAAGATCAGGAAAAAAAAAAGAAATTATAAACTGACTAAAAGAGGAGAAAAAGTACTTACTGCCCCTTGCTCACTACCACTTCCTGGACCTTGCTTTTCTAGAGACTGGACCTTTGAGGTTTTCTGAGATTCGGCCTGTTGATATGAAAATAACATCACTGTGAGCAACCACCACATTAAGTTTACACAATATTGGCAAATAAATAAGGAATGAATGTTGATGAATAAAGAATTGACATCATAGCACTCAGGACACACCCATAAGTGCTCCTTCCCCTTCTTCATCAGCAAGCAAAAAAAAAGTTCAAATTCTGATGGTACCAGTAACTGTCTGATTGTATATCCGTCTCGCTATTCTGAGTGTCGAACGTCGGCCAGATTCCCTTGTGACTCCTCGGAGTGCCGTTCTCAGACTGTATCTATCTGTGCCTCAGCACTGTTCACTCGCTCCCAAAGAGCCCTCACAACATCCAGCTTGTCATACATCAGTTCACCACCAAGTGGTGCAGAACCACTCATTTCCCAACACACCCGCATAACCTGATGAAAAAATCCAAAGGATGCTAACTACTCGGGATGCTTGCCACTCTGCATGGAGCATGCCCGTCTCTAGATGTGCTGGGCCAAAAGGTGAAGATATCAACCTATCTGTAAACAAGATTCCCCATTTAAGGGCACAAGCAAAAGAACCATGTGAGGAGAGGTCAGAGATTAAAAACAACAAAATGATTTTACCAAGCAATCCTGCATTGTGTAGGCAACTGATTTTACCAAGCAATCCTGCATTGTGTAGGCAACTGATTTTACCAAGCAATCCTGCATTGTGTAGGCAACTGATTTTACCAAGCAATCCTGCATTGTGTAGGCAACTGATTTTACCAAGCAATCCTGCATTGTGTGGGCAACTGATTTTACCAAGCAATCCTGCATTGTGTGGGCAACTGATTTTACCAAGCAATCCTGCATTGTGTAGGCAACTGATTTTACCAAGCAATCCTGCGTTGTGTAGGCAACTGATTTTACCAAGCAATCCTGCGTTGTGTAGGCAACTGATTTTACCAAGCAATCCTGCATTGTGTAGGCAACTGATTTTACCAAGCAATCCTGCGTTGTGTAGGCAACTGATTTTACCAAGCAATCCTGCATTGTGTAGGCAACTGATTTTACCAAGCAATCCTGCATTGTGTGGGCAACTGATTTTACCAAGCAATCCTGCATTGTGTGGGCAACTGATTTTACCAAGCAATCCTACATTGTGTAGGCAACTAATTTTACCAAGCAATCCTGCATTGTGTAGGCAACTGATTTTACCAAGCAATCCTGCATTGTGTGGGCAACTGATTTTACCAAGCAATCCTGCATTGTGTAGGCAACTAATTTTACCAAGCAATCCTGCATTGTGTAGGCAAAAGTGTCACATAGTTAACAGACTCTGAAGGCATGCTGAGAAAGGTGTAGACAGAGATGCTTCAAGCAAAAAAAAAAAAGGCAGAAAGATTGGCTGGATCTGCGCCGCTGGGTGGTGAAGTGATACATGACAAGGCAGATGTGGTCAAGGCCCTTTGGGAACAAACAGCGGAATAAGTAGGGAAACAAGATTGTTATGGCCTGGAGAGAATGAGGCACCTGGGTGTAACCAGAGGGTTTGGCGGGCTCAATACACTCAGAGGAAAGGCAAGACGGACATATAACCAGATTGTGACCAGTACCATCAGTATTGGATCACTGCACTGGCTGCTGAAGATGAGGACGGAGTACGCATGGAAATGCCCCGAGTGCTGTGATGTCAGTTCTTGACTCAACTTAACTCAAGGGTCACACAGTTATACTTAAGACTTCCATAGTGAGATGTAGTGTAAAAAGAGACTTGGCTTGGCTTGCTTTCAAAGTATAAGAACCCTTTGCCATGCCTTTCAGGCATATTGGGAATATAGAACTCATCATCATCATCATGTAGCAGGTCCTTTGCAGAACGTCGCTCTCGTCACAGTCTGCCTGAAAGAAAAAAAAAAACCCGGTCTCTCCCCAGCTCTCCCGCCTCATGTTTCCATGATGAGTAATATGGTAGTTTCCCCTTGCTTTCCACATCCACACGGCTTTAGACCATGTCCTCAGCCTTCAGCAACCTTTTCGATTGCTAGGGCTAGTGAATGCCTGCTCTGTGATGCTCCTGCTAACAGCAGAGGGCACCCCAGAGGTGTCCACTTATCCCGGTGGATACTCGGTCCCCATAGCTGTGTTGGCCACGCTGCAGTGTGTTTACCATCCTCTACTGTGGGGAGGTGCAGTTGGGGGTTTTCCCTTCACTGAGTCTTGAGACCCGAATGGCATTTCCCAAAACTCTCCAGTGTAGGACTAGACCTAGATTTTAAAGACCAACGCAACAAGATGGGTGATGTGGTCAGCATCACGCCGGCCGCCTTTACTTTCCAGGACTGCACTTGGTACCTACTCAAGGCTGGGTTAACCTGAGAGCCAAGGTCATTTCTGAAAAAAGTCAGGCTCTGCCAGGGAGCGAACCCATGACTTTCCGATCCGCAAATGAGCGTCTAGCCGCTACGCCTCCAGTTGGCTTGCTTTGTGGTGAATTCTTTTTTTTTTAAAAACGCCACGTTCAACAAGCATCCACAAATGGAGAGCTTTAGGTTATAATTGTGCGCCATATAAAATGGTTTAGTACTGCTCGCCACCAAATTGCTCTAAAAAAAACTCTTGCAGTGTTGATGTGATCAAAGGAGACAGACCCAAATATTGTCCCGACCTGCGACGAAGCCATCAATCGGCCAGCAAATGGGCGATCTGGTTGCCAATGTAACAAGAGATATGATTTGTTTATTTCAGTAGCAAGCGTTCATTTTGATTTATCATCTGCTGCTATAATGCCTGTAGCAATGCGCCCGATGGAATACAGCGAAATATGCCAGGGAAAGAATTGTGCAGTATATTTATTGTGTCATTACTTACAATATTTTACTTAGGCATTCTCCATACATAAGTGTGTGTGCATCCATACATAAGTGTGTGTGCATCCATACATAAGTGTGTGTGCACGTAATAAATTTGTGAAATAACCATAGATCAGGCTACACAATGTGCTGAACACATTCACGTACAAAGCATGTAGCATCAAATGAGGATCAAATATAGCATTAAACACAAGCAGCAAACACACACACTTCAACTACTGCCAAAGTTCTACTAACAACACACCCCGCGGAGATCAGTGAGGTCAAGCACTGGGGTCAGTGTCAGCAGCAGCTATTGCCAGGTGCCAAGCAGCAACCCAATGCCAAACATAACAACACTGAGGTAAATTAAGCAACACGCCATAGCAGCAAAATGGTTTCAAGCCGGGAATTAAAACAAAACCATTCAGTTTTTTATCTAAGGTTTAAAAAAATGTTTTCGTTATCATGAATTTAAACAAAGAAAACATTAGCAACATTTGGTACAATTTATTGTTTAGTAGATTTGTTAGAACAGCAGAGTGATGGAAGAAAGGAAGCAGTAAACAAAACAAAAAAAAAAAAAAAAAAAAAAAAAAAAAAAAAAAAAGAAGAAGAGAAGCAGAATAATAATAATAATAAGAAAAAAAAAGCAAAAATAAAATAAGAGTAAGAGAAGAAGAAGAAGAGCAGGAAGAAAAGTAAGAAGAGTAAGAAGAAGGAAATAAAAAAATGAGGAAAAGAACATTCGAAGAAGAGAAGGAGGAAAATTTAAAGTTAGAAGAGGAAGAGGAAGAAACATTAAAAGTTGGAGGAGGACGAGGAAACATTAAAAGTTAGAAGAAGAGGATAAGAAAAGGAAAAAGGAGAAGAGGTGGAAGAAGAAGAGTAAGAATAAGAGAAAAAAGAGGAGGAAGAGAAGAAGAAGAGGAGCAGGAGAGGGAAGAAGGTTCTTTGATGCCTACCCGAATCCACTTTTCTACTATTAACCCTACTATGAAACAGAAAACAAGTGGGACAGCAAAAACCTCCAATCAGTATCAATCATGGCCATAAATGCATTCCTAATTATTATGAAGGTTTCCAGCCCTCAACATCCACCTGTAACTAGTCACATTTTAGCCACATTTCTAAACTGAAACATGGACTGTCCATCTGTCAGTCAAGGTCAGTCGTCCGTCTGCTCCTCACCTGTGCATCCCCACCACCAGCTTTGTGTTTGATATGGTCTAAAGAGCCAATCTTTGACTGGGCCTTCCACTCTGTCTTCTGCACCTCAATCTAACATGAAATAAGGATGGCTTTAGGATTGTGGCAAAATCTATTAAGACCAGAATTTTTTTTAAAGTTCTGTTTAATATATCACCATCAGGAATGCACTTAGTAAGATTCACACCTCAAGGATGAGAATCAAACCACACCAAATCCAGGAAACCCTGTTCAACCATACAACTTGGTTAGTCAGTTAGTTAGGTTATCATCACTGCACTCTTAACATGTCCATAGATGATCAGATCCTCCCCTCAGTATGATCCCCAGCGTCTGGTAGCTAATAGTTCCAGTTCTATGCTGATTACCATGTCCTCTGATGCCTGGTGTTTTTTGCTATGCCGATCTCAACTGCCAAGTCTGCCATTCTGGCGAGTGATGTGGATTCACTGCCCACAAAGTCCTCCAGCCTTCCCATTTCTCAGAGGGCATTAATAATATCATCATGATCCACAGGTTAACCATTCCTAGTGATAGCACAACATGGTTATTCTGAGGTATGTGGCAGTTATTCTGAGGTATCTTGGGGTTATGAAGTAATCAGTTGTTCTATGTGGGTGAATTATATTCTCAACTGAAATTTAAAATGATGACAGTTTTCAGGACAAATTCTTGCACCGACCTACAACATGTCAGATTTAAGAAAACAACAACCTGGCATTAATTTGTCATGCAGGAACTGTAACTCTTGTTTTCTTCACAATGCAAGGGAAGCAACACTGTATTAAAATGACAAGTATAATGATACAAGTACCAGAAAAAGCAGCAGAAAGCTGGCTTCAAATGATCCCACTTCCTGCAAAGCATCATGCGAGCAATTCATCCCCCCTTCCCCTCCATGCTTACAAACACCAAAAGATCTTTCTGACACCAGCAGGATATCAAGCATAGGGTACTTGACCCCTATTTTTTATAAATCAGCTGATACTCAATCAGCAATTGACCACAAATTACTGCTTTTCGTCCTTCTTAGGACGTTATTTTTTGTTATTTGAAGCCCCACTCTGGCTTTTGCCAGGGGCCGCAATATAGGCAGGTCATCATTATGGCCAAATGTCTGAACGCGGTTTCTGGGACCTCTCCACGGTGATCCTCATCCGCATGGTGGCACTTTGTGTCATCGGGTGTTTATCGCTTGTGTGATGTCCTGGTGGGGTAAAAAATCCAATCCAATATAACCAGGAGTAGAATCAAAGTATCCTATTGTGGGATGTAATTTTTTCGTTATTTGAAGCCCCAACTCTGGCTTTTGCCAGGGGGCACTGAATACAGCTGGGCCACAAATGTGGCCATAATGGCTGAAAAGGGTTTCTGTAATCTCTCCACGGGTGATCCTCATCCGCATGGTGGCACTTTGTGTCACCTGGTGTTTATCGCTTGTAACATGCCCTGGTGGTGTACAACAAGCAAATATAACTGGAGTCTGTTGGCAGCTACAGCTAGCCAGCTTTTTTTTTGGTTTGTAAAATGGAATCAGAATCAGAAAATGATTAGTGCTTAAAAAATACTGGATGTAAACAAAATAAGAATTTTATCATTGAAAAAAAAAAACATTCCTGCGTAAAAAATATGTTTACTAGATAATTTATCATCTTCTTTCATATCAAATGAGAGCCACCATTTTGCAGTGGCGAGACGGTCACCAGTGGATCGGAATGATATGGGCTCGGGTCCTGACGCAGCTGGACTTTTTTGGGGACTTTGGCTCTCAGGTCAACCCAGCCTTGAGAGGTCCTAGGAAGTAAAGTGCCGATTGGTCTATAAAATATAGGTCTAGCCTGAAGGCGAGGAAAAGGGTCCTATATACATCAAATCAGATTTACAAGTAAGCGCTGTATGGAAATTTCATGTAATGAAACTCACAGAACAAAATTGTGAACATATATGAAAGACCATACATATTATAGCTTGCTTCAATATCAGATGGAGCAAAAAACATGAATTAAAGCACACAATCCAAAACTGAAATATCAAAATCTAGACAACAGCTAAATAAATGTGATAGGTCAACAGAAATATACTGGTACAAATACAAGAATCACTGTAGTCTAAATTTTTTTAGATATAACGGTATACACTAAATTTGCAACTGGCACTATTTCCTAAAATCTTAAATGTGAGTTGGGCACCAGAGCTTATATAAATAATAACTAGCTAGAACTACTTTCTGCGACCACTGAAGTCTATCTAAAATGTGAAATCCGCAGTGCTGTATATCTAAATGACTAAGTGGAATTGCCTTTTGGATTTACTAAAATCTATGTAAAATTGTTGGGCACTAGTGTTATTCTAAATAATAAACTGGAATACATCTGTATAATTATCCTGAATACATCTAACTAATTAACTGGACTACATCTGTATAATTATCCTGAATACATCTAACTAATTAACTGGACTACATTTGTATAATTATCCTGAATACATCTAAATAATTAACTGGAATACATCTGTATAATTATCCTGAATACATCTAAATAATTAACTGGACTACATCTGTATAATTATCCTGAATACATCTGTATAATTATCCTGAATAGATCTGTATAATTATCCTGAATACATCTGTATAATTATCCTGAATACATCTAAATAATTAACTTGAATACATCTAAACAACTAACTGGAACACATATAAACAATTAATCGGAATAATCTAAATAACTAACTGGAATACATCTAAATAATTAACTGGAACACATCTAAATAATTAACTGGAACACATCTAAATAATTAACTGGAATACAGCTAAATAATTAACTCAAATACTTCTAAACAATTAACTGGAACTAGTTTCTGTAATCAGTGAAATGTTTATTCATAATAAGAAGTTAACGCTGCTGACCACCGACAACAAAAGCTGATATATTTAAAATAACGCAACGAGGGCATGGTAATGGAGGATAAGTTACAAACTGTTTGTGCACTCTGTGTCTGAGTTCATGAATATATTTTTATAAATACAAACATGCTTGTTGAAATCATTAAATACTTTAAATAAAAAATGAATCAGTCAAAATGATACCTTACATATCAAATCAGATTGATCTAAGAACAAAACACACATACACACACAAAAAACAGCTACGTAAATTGTAAACATTAGCATTCTCAAACGACCACAGAGATACTTTAAAAAAATATATCTACAGTGTGAAATTCAAAAATACATTTTTTTTAACAGTGGGAAAAACACAGACGTTCAATTATAATTTTTATTTATGAATTAAAAGAAATTATTATATGCAAATGAAGAAATGAAAAATGGATGCAATGATACTTAAGAAATGTAAAACTATATGAGAACAGAGGGGAAACAACTAAAACTGACTACAATGAACAATTTAAATATAACTGGATTCTGAAATATAACAGGCATTTCGAATACCCCCCCCCCCCCCTCCCCTCCCCCCAATTATTCACTCCAAATACAAATTCATAATAAGGCTAGGCCAGCAACAAAATGCCCGCAGAAGTTGGGTGTGAAGGTCAAAATGTGCAAATATCACAGCCATGCTATAAACAGGAACAATATAATTACGTCATCAGACAATTGCAGAAGAATTACAAATTCAGGACAAGTTCAAAAAAAAAAAAAGATTCAAACACATAAAATATTTAAAACACTATAAAGGGGAGGAAATGCTATTTAAGAAAATATCGCTAACATCCATATCAGGACAAGGGAGAAAAGGAAATAACTATAAATGATTAAAACAAAGAACAGTTTTTAACAGACATGACAGAATTTCAGAATTACGAACAACAGATAATTGAAAAAATAATTAATATAGGGATGGAGTGCCAGTGAAAAACAGTGCATTTCTGCTGTCACTGATAGTAGTTTGACCATAGATACAGCGATGCTGACAGTAATTGTACTATTATTGTTCCCTCTAATATGATCTGTTTCATTTAATGTTATTATTTAATTCGAATTCCAAATTTATTATAAATTTGAAGTAACCCTGGTAAGTCATGTGACTACGGTGAGCTTCCGGCGGCCAAATAAAACACATAATGTGTCGGAAGAAACTATTCACATTTCAGTTGGATTTATTCAGTTTTGTGCTTTATTGTATGTTGATTTAACACTGTAGTATAATGCACATGCGAAATATACCTGGCAATAAATTGTGCAATGTCATGTTTGTGTCCGCATTATTTAAATTCATTACGGGAAAACATGTTTTAAATATAATTCATTGTTTGGTTTTTTTTAATTACGCTGCTCTTACTTTTAATTATTAGCATAGTACAAACAAGCCCTCCCTTGGAAATTATGAAACAAACCCAATCAAATCCAGATTTTGTGGAAAGAATGGGAAGAACAATTGACCATAACAGTTAAAACCATGAGCTGAAGGAAGAGGTAGAGACAGCAATACAAGTGGGAGAATCAGATAAGCAGGAAATCAGATGAGAGGAAAGCAGATGCTTGGGAAATAGGATAAAAGAGAAATAAAAAAAAGATAGACATCTAGAAAGAAATCAAATTGGGGGAAATCAGAAAAGGCGGAAATTAGATGGGAAGGAAATCAGAAAAGGTGGAAATTAGGAAGGAAGGAAATCAGATAAGAAAGAAATAGACAAGAAGGAAATCAGATAAGACAGAAATAGGATGAAAAGGATATCAGATTAGACAGAAACTGGGTGAGAAGGAAATCAGATAAGACAGAAATTAGATAGGAAGGAAATCAGTTAAGACAGAAATTAGGTGAGAAGGAAATCAGATAAGACAGAAATTAGATGAGAAGGAAACCAGATAAGACAGAAATCAAATGAGAGGGAGAAATCAAACAAGAATGAAATCAGACATGGGGAAAATCGAACACAGACATCTAGGGAGCTGTTATTACCACAGTATCCTCATCAGTCATAATTCTGTTGTGTGGATATATGTCTGCATTACAGAAAGGTATATTCTTCCATTCTGGTCTATCCTGTGCAACTGGTTTAACATCATGGCTGGAATCCAGTCCAGCACCACTGGCCTCTCTCATCAACCTCTAGGGTTTTTTCTGGATGTCCTCACTTCTTCAGTCAATATTTTTCCCATTCCAGTGCCTGTTTAGTGATTCTCAGTTGGCTCAAAATGTGCCCTCTTAAGCACCATCACCTTTATCTGATAACTGTTGACACCAGTGTTTGCGATTACGTTTATTGTTCTGCTCTCTTAAATTCGTCGAGGAGCGGCTGGCCTAACAGTTGGAACGCTGGGCTCTCAAGAGGAAGACCTGGGTTTGAATCCCTGGTAAAGCTGGGAATATTTATTATGGGGGAACAAATAAAATCTTCACTTGCACAGTCGTGGCGACAGCGCTAGCCATTCGGCCGTAAATCCTCAGACTCAAAGACCCACTGCCTACATCGCACAAGTGGAAATAAAGGCAGTTATTGGCAGTTTGGCATCAATTTTCCTTAGATTTTCCTGTTTTGTTTTTTTTCTCTGAATGCTTTGAACTTTCATTTTACGTTTTCAGTGGTTCTTAAACTTTCAGTGACACATGGTAAAACTAAAATAACACCAGAACTGGAAATACGCAACCTGGTTTAAAAACTACATAATTTACAGTTCAATATTTTGTTCAAGCTTATATCAATACATCTCCTGTATCTATGGTCAAAGGGTAAGTGCTAACAATTGTCACACCAATTTACCTTCTTAGAACCCCCACCTGGGGTGTGCTTGGCATTTTCTAAGGAGCCAATCTTTGAGCCAGCTTGCCACTCTATTTTACGGGTTTCTATCTAAACTCATCAGATAAAAGAATAGATGGGAACAAATACCAGCTTGGGTAAGAATCAGTATACAGTTAAGACGCAAACAACTTTTCAAGGAAATAAACAAGATGTAAGCCACAATAAACTCTTCAAAGACAAGAGAGAAAAATTTGGGGACAATATTTCCAAATCTTTATGATGGAAAGACTAAATATGTGGCCAGGAACTTTTGGTATTGTTTTGTGATGGTTATGATTTGTGCATATTATGTTCATAGCATCTGAAAATAACAGGCCAGAAAACTTTTACAATTTATAAAAACTTAAAAGAGAGAAAAAAATCTGGCACCTAATGGGGAACACCCTGTCTTCTAAGCATTAGTTTGAGACACTGTAGTTTATGATGTGGACTGGTTTACCTGTGATATCTGGGTTATTTATCATTTAAAATATCCATTGCCCTTGTGGGTTTCGGGGTCCTGTGGGGGAGGGCGGGGGAATATATCCACTGCCCATGAAATAAGCATGTTGTACCAGGCAACTAATTAGCGATCCTTTCATTGGTCAGACATCAACATAGCTGCTATCAGGAACAGGCCTGTTAAGTGACTTCTGTGTTCTTGTGTGGTTTTGTTTGATTATGTCATGTGCTGTATTGTGAAGCTCGCTGGTTTACTCTTCATTCAGTTTTATTATCTTTTCAATCTAATTAGGGATGTTTCCTTCAAAGTTGGAATGCATCTGCCTGAGAGGCACGGAACCAACAGTCTGCTTAACAAATAAGCCAGATCTATAAAACAGACAGGGAACAAAGAATTCAAGTTCTGTAACAAGACCCAGATCCAGAAATGAGGACACACTTCCTCTGTAATAAGTATGTCATAATAGGCAACCAATTAGGAGTTTACTGAAATCGGATTTGCTGGGCCAAAATAGAGATATTTAAGACAAGCTGTAAACCACAACACACAATGCCAAACATTTTTTTTTTTTTATTTTTTTTTTTTTTTAAGAGCCAACATATAAGAAGATAAAGAAGAAGAAGAAAAAGAAGAAGAGGAAGAGAAAAATAGGAAACACTATCTGTCTCTGGGTCTTAGGTTTCAACAATGCAAAACATGAGCCAGGAGATGTTGAGGTAAGTTCTGATAAAATATTGTTAAAGAAGACTGGTACAGAAAATGTTAGGAAATGTATACCATGTACAGAGTAATAAATAAATGTGGTGACTTGCCTGCACCGAAAGAGTTAAAACACAAAGAAAAATCCTAATAAAGTAATCAAAAATATTAACCATTACCAAACAGAATAGACTGCATGTTACACAAATAAGCAGAGATAACTCTCATTAGAAAGGTTATAATCTCATTAGTATTAATTTCTTCCACACACAAAAAACAGTAATGAAAATTAACCCACATCTATGAAAAATATATGTTAAAACAATACAGCTGCACTAAAACTGTGTATGGTTACATATGTAAACGATCAAATACACTTCTATTTTAAAAAACAAGAATTTAAAAAAAAAAAGCATTATCAATATTTAGGGAAGCGGGTGTTAGAATAGAATACTCAGGAAACAAGTTATTTCGTCCCAGTTCACCGCATTTGAAGTATTGTTTTGTAAACGTTATAAGCTGTCTTCAGTATTTAATTAGAAATAAAACTACATATGTCATCATTAGAATCATCATTAAAACTATATTAATTTGTTACTATGTATATATCAATGTTACTGAACAGAAGCTACGACAAATATTTTTATTTTGAGTTTTAATCTCTCCTTTCTAGCTTTCTGTCGTGTTTTGAACAACTTCACACACCCTCCGCCACAGATCTTCAACATGGACCGTAAAGGCTGTGTCAAGTCTGTCTGCCTCATGCAAGAAACCATTTTCTTCTGTGCCAAATTTTGCTTTCAGTGTTCTGCTAAGCTGTGCCATACAGATAAATTAAAAGTTTTTTTTATCAGTGATATCCGATTCCCCTTTTACATTATAACTAGAAAAAAATTGATTTTTCTTTCGATCAATAATGGATATTTATATTTGCAAATTATTTTTGGTTATTTAATATTTTACAGATTATGCATTAATCTTCAATTCTAATGTTATTTCAATTCTACCATATGTTAGCGAAAGTTGCAGAACCACTAAAGATATGGAACGAAAGTTAAATGCATTTGAAACAAAACAATATATATATATATATATATATATATATATATATATATATATATATATATATATATATATATATATATATATATATATATATATATATACATACATACACACATACACACATACAGCGTTAGCCAAAAAAATGTATACACAGTCATCGCCCAGCAGTGAAATGTATCGACATGTACAATGTCTACGGTCTTTGAATACACTGTGATAGCAACATGTTGCATGCAGTTTTAAAATAACAACCTGTATAAATATTTTGATACTAAAATTTAAAATGTATTCAGACACAAAGAGATGCATACAAGTTACAAGTGGTGTAGAAGTTACTACAGTTGCTCAAAGTGATTCTCATTAGCCTTCAGAATTGTTCGTTAACTATCATACAAACGCAAAGCTACCGTAATTTGATCTAAATATGTCGGGATATGCCAAGTACTCATGACGCTCTAAATGAATGGCCTCTATGAAAATGTTTATACATTTCACTGCTGGGCAATAACTGTGTATATTTTTTGGGGGGACTAGCTCTGCGTATAATTTTTTTTGGCTAACTCTGTGTGTGTGCATACACACACGTATATATGTATATATTTATATATAAAATTAATTGTTCAGAAATGTTAAGATAAATGCGTTAAGATACTTGCGGCTGCACAGACGATAGAGAATGAGAAAGCAGAATATCTAAACTATTTGCTGTTTTACAGCGTCCAGTATACCCCAGGGGGGGTTAAAGAGAGTCCCGGTTACCTTCTTGTCCCCACCACCTGCCTTATGAGTGGCATTATCAAGGGAGCCTACTCTTGAATCGACTTTCCAGTCAAGCTTTTGTGTCTCAATCTACGAAAACAGACAGCAATAAATGATTCTGAAGATGCAGCTTGATTCACCGTATTTTATGTTTGTTTTGAGGTAAAACTGCTCATTTCATGCATTCTAACATGTTATACAGAGCTTGCTTTGCAGTTCAACAGCAAAAACATAAAAATATATGTTAGTATAAAAATGATCTGTATACAATACCTTCCCCTAAATACACAAAATACACCTAAAGAAAACCTACTCGCTGGTATAAGTTTTTGTTTAAATCCTACAAAATTAAAACAATTCAATTCTTAAAAAAAAAAAAATTCTTGGGAGTCAAAACTAAGAAAAACAAAAAATGCATAAAGGGGTCACTCAGTAGTAGTATCATCTAGTTTTCTGATTTAGGTAGCACATTAGTGTTATATCTTCTTCTCCTTCTTCAAGTTCACTGGTTGTAAACTCTGGCAAAGAATTCTGGATGTTCATCCCAATTTAGTCTGGTTCCAGAACCGGAGTGTTGGATGCACATCTGGTTCACACATCTGACTTCTGACTTACTTCATAGGATGCCCACAATTGTGTCAATTCTTACAACATGGTTGTTACGAAGGCAGTGGGTCTATCCCCCCCCCCCCTCCCCTCCCCATGGGTTCCCGGAACCGAGACGGGGACCATATTTTTTTTTTTTTCAGTTTGTTTTGAGTGATCATGTCTGGCACTGGCAGCACAGGGTAGGGATGATTATGCTTTATTTGTTTCTTTTTCTTTGCGCTGATCTGGACTCTCACATGAAAATTAACTAATTCAACAAGACAGTAGATACAGCTGATTCCAATAAAAATGGTAGCTTTCCTAGACTGAATTCTACAATTACCTTCTTCTCCCCTCCACCTGCCTTATGCTGAGCATTGTCTAAAGATCCAACTTTAGATTCAACCTTCCAATCTAGCGTCTTGGTCTCAATCTATAAAAAGCACTACATGTTACTGCACGAAACAAAACCGAAATCAGTTTAAAACAAATTAGTAAATCCTGTTAACAATGGCATTAAGGGATTTAAAAAAAACTATTAAGCAAAGTAAAAAAAAATAATCACTAATAAAATAAATAATTAAATCAATCATTAAATGAAATTAATTCCAGATGAAAGAATTAGAAATTCCCGTGTGGGTTGCAGGGCCCCATTTTGGGGGAAATAGAAGAACAGATCCACTGCCTCAAACAAATGTGTTGTAAAAGTTGATTAGTTAGGGGTGTTTCCTTCAAGTACACCTGCTTGACAGAAGAGGAATTAACAATCTGCATACAAAAAGCCAGGTATGTCAAACAGACGTGCATGCACAATTCAAGTCTTGGAACAAGACCAAAGTCTAGAAGTGGATGAACACTCAGAACTTTCCGCCGGTGAACACCAAGAACACAGAGGAAAGAAAGAAAGAAAGAAACTAATGAAAGAAATAGTGATGGCAAAACAGACACAGTGCAGATCTAATAAGCAGAACTCACCTAGGCCCCAAGAAATAGTTCCTCTTATCAGAAAGTCCTCTATCCAGATAAGAGTTAAACAAGAAAATTTGCCAGGTGTGAACAAATTGGTTTCACAACAGAAATTAACCACATCAGAGATCGCCCTAAGCCGTCTGCACTGCATAAGATGAAAGAACAAGATCTGATATAACAAAGAGATCACTAATGAATGAAACAGATAAAAAAGAGATCAACAATTAATGAAATTGAGATAACAATGAGATCAATGAATGAAATTGAGATAACAATAAGATCACCAATGAATGAAATTGAGATAACAATGAGATTACCAATGAATGAAATTGAGATAACAATGAGATTATCAATGAATGAAACTGAGATAACAATGAGATTACCAATGAATGAAATTGAGATAACAATGACATCACCAGTGAATGAAATTGAGATAACAATGAGATCACCAATGAATGGAAATGAGATAACAATGAGATTACAAATGAAACTGAGATAACAATGAGATTACAAATGAATGAAATTGAGATAACAATGAGATTAGCAATGAATGAAATTGAGATAACAATGAGATTACCAATGAATGAAACTGAGATAACAATGAGATTACCAATGAATGAAATTGAGATAACAATGAGATTACCAATGAATGAAACTGAGATAACAATGAGATTACCAATGAATGAAATTGAGATAACAATGAGATCACCAATTAATGAAATTGATTTAACAATGAGATTACCAATGAATGAAATTGAGATAACAATGAGATCACCAATTAATGAAATTGATATAACAATGAGATCACCAATGAATGAAATTGAGATAACAATGAGATTACAAATGAAACTGAGATAACAATGAGATTACCAATGAATGAAATTGAGATAACAATGAGACTACCAATGAATGAAAGTGAGATAACAATGAGATTAGCAATGAATGAAACTGAGATAACAATGAGATTACCAATGAATGAAACTGAGATAACAATGAGATTACCAATAAATGAAATTGAGATAACAATGAGATTACCAATGAATGAAACTGAGATAACAATGAGATCACCAATTAATGAAATTGATTTAACAATGAGATTACCAATGAATGAAATTGATTTAACAATGAGATCACCAATTAATGAAATTGATATAACAATGAGATCACTAATGAATGAAATTGAGATAACAATGAGATCACCAATGAATGAAATTGAGATAACAATGAGATTACCAATGAATGAAACTGAGATAACAATGAGATTACCAATGAATGAAATTGAGATAACAATGAGATCACCAATGAATAAAACAGATCACTAATTAAAAAAAGAGATCTCCAGGGAAACAAAAGCTTCACTGTGACTCCAACTTTGACCTCTGCCATCAATTATTATCACCAACTCCTCCTACTACAATAACTAACACAACTGATGCAGATTCTAAATCTCCAAAGCACCAGGAAATATCCTGGGAAATAAAGGTGGCGGGCCCTATGTTGTTCCCATGACCCACTGACTGCCGATTAGTCTATACAAATTTAGGCCTAGCACCATATACCCAACTGATCAATGGCAGCACCAATGACTACAACAACTACTACTACTACCATGTTTCCCTGACAATTCAATTTAATGCGATAATAAGCCTCAGTATGATTTTTCAGGACGCTCACAATATAAGCCCTCACTCAAATATATAGTAGCCCCAGTGTTGATAGTCAGAAGACGCATGGATTAAATTTGTCTACTGAATCAAACCATGGATGAACTGAATTATTATTTCTATAGACCAGTTGACACTTGGTGGGTGATCTGGTCAGCCGGCCGCCTTTACTTCCCAGGACAGCACCTGGTACCCACTCAAAGCTGGGTCCACCTGGGAGTCAAGGTCTTTTTTTTTTTTTAAATACAAAAGTCTGGCTCCATCAGGTCACGAACCCATGACTTTCTGATCCACAGGTGGGCGTCTAGCCGCCAATGCTACGGCAACTTCCTTACTGAAATCAGTGCTATAAATAAATTACAATATAAATTATAATTAAGGAACGGCTGCTACTGCTACTACTACAACTACTTCTACTACTACTACTGTTGTGGTTACCTTCTTGTCCCCACCAGCTGCCACATGCTGTGCATTCTCTAAAGAACCAATTTTAGATTCAACTTTCCAGTCAAGTTTCTTGCTTTCAATCTATTTCAAAAGTAAGTCAGCCAGTAAACAAACAACCCATTCTACTGACAAGCACAAGGTCGACATAAACTAATGTAAAACATGAATTATCACAGAAACAAATGCAATTAAAACAACAAGGTTCTGGAAAAACTAGAAATTAAAAGAATTTTGTTTAAAACAAAAAATTAAAAAACAAAATAACACTTTTATAAAAACCAGACTAAAGGAAAGTTAGAGGTAGGCAAGCAAGCAGTGGACAGTGATACAAGTGGGAAGATACCAGCAAGAGATGGACAACACAAAAAACACGGGCCGGAAGAAACTTGCATGACAGCATCATACCATAAAAACATTAAAATAAAGCGTAGTGATGGTGTATCACTGATTAAATCTGAAATAAAATGTGAAAATGGTTTGATTTGTATGTGAAAAAAATTGCAGATCTTTCAGCATCAAGAATGTCAACCCGCCAGAAAGATATCTGCATTAGTATACAATCCAATTTGTAAAATTACAAATGCAGCAATAACCTTTTCACTCTTCATCATAATTTATGTTTAAAAATGACATACTTATGGCCAATACCTGTGCAAATTAAAAAACTTTGACTAGGTTAATTTATCAAGGATTAGTTTAAATTCAGCTTCAATAACAAGAAATCTGGCACTGTGAAGAGTTTCTGGTTACAGTGATGAATATTCTGGTCCTGACAATGACTGCTTGTGGTTAATGAGAGGGGAGGAACTAACAGACTGCACACACATAAGACAGATCTGTAAAACGAATGTACAAGCAAAACTCTAGTTCTGGAACAAGACCAAAGTCCAGAAGTGGATGAACAACCAGAACTTTCCGCCAGAGTTTACAGCTGGTGAACACAAGGAAGAAAAGGTAATTAATGTATCCCTATGGAATCAAGCCATGAAAATTAGTTCAATCAGACTGTTGTAAATGTAAGCTGAAAGAGTTTTGTCATTTAAACTTTCAATAATTATAAGTTGAACCAGCATTGCCAGATGATCAGTAACAATGTGAACCAAAAGTGTGTTGTAAAATAATGAATACCAAGTGTAGTTTGTGTAAGATCTTAAATAAAAATATGAAAACTTATAATATCAAATATCCATGGCATCTGAAATTTGCTTGAAACATATAGTTAGAAAGAGTATACAGAAAATTGCATATTATTAAATTCCTATTTTCCACATAATTTAGCTAAATACCCCTTTCAAGTTTGGTATCAGATTATGTTTGGGTTTAACCAAAAAAAATCATTGTGAGTGATTCTTCCTGGGATAGTTTCATGAATAAGGAATGTCATAACATCTGCTGGCATCATTCAAATGTCATGCAAAGGACAAGCTAAGCCATACAAGCCATATCCAAAACTCAGTATGCCATGCAAAATATGGTCGCTAGCTGCAAGTGTAAATTTAACCCGCAGGGATGAGACATGAGCACAATGACAGCACTGCGCAGGGATGAGACATGAGCACAATGACGGCACTGCGCAGGGATGAGACATGAGCACAATGACGGCACTGCGCAGGGATGAGACATGAGCACAATGACGGCACTGCGCATTGATGAGACATGAGCACAATGATGGCACTGCGCAGGGATGAGACATGAGCACAATGACGGCACTGCGCAGGGATGAGACATGAGCACAATGACGGCACTGCGCAGGGATGAGACATGAGCACAATGACGGCACTGCGCAGGGATGAGACATGAGCACAATGACGGCACTGCGCAGGGATGAGACATGAGCACAATGACGGCACTGCGCAGGGATGAGACATGAGCACAATGACGGCACTGCGCAGGGATGAGACATGAGCACAATGACGGCACTGCGCAGGGATGAGACATGAGCACAATGACGGCACTGCGCAGGGATGAGACATGAGCACAATGACGGCACTGCGCAGGGATGAGACATGAGCACAATGACGGCACTGCGCAGGGATGAGACATGAGCACAATGACGGCACTGCGCAGGGATGAGACATGAGCACAATGACGGCACTGCGCAGGGATGAGACATGAGCACAATGACGGCACTGCGCAGGGATGAGACATGAGCACAATGAAATTGACACTAATCTGAACAGCAGTGAAGCCAGTTTCAGGCATAGATCTGTAGGGAAGGAAGGCATCAAAACACCAGCAGCAAAAGATATATTTGGTTACATGTGTAAAAATGTACTGCACACCACAGCAACAACAACAACAACAAAATCCCTTATCATAATGTAAACACTAAAGCTTCGCAGCAGTATACTTTTATTTAACATCATTATTTTCGTACTGCAGTATTCTATCATGCAGATTGTCTGATTACTCCCTCCTGGAAACCGTTAGTGCATGCATGTAATTCCAGGTGTAGATAGAGAACATTTAATTAAAGAGTTAATTTAAGATAAACAACTGTTGCTGGTAATCTTGTCTGTTTATAAAACGGGTAAGACAAGATCAAATGAACTAAGCAGTTCTTTGCTAATTGGGAACAATTGGTTTCATCAGCACTGTCAGAAATATATAAGGATTCAATGAAGTCATTGTTTTTAAGTAATTTATTTCTTTTTACTTTAATAAGTATGGCTGATGCTAACGATTAAGAGAGAAGTGCAGAAAAATTGCCAAAAGTAGTTAACATAATTATTCCAAAATAAGCATATTAAATTTGGTTCAGGGAATAAACATTAATAAGTAACTGGCGATGACTGCTTTTATTTTACCACTTTTGTGCTGAAGGCAGGGAGGTCTTCGCGCCTGAGGATTTCTGACCGCCTGGCTAGTGCTGCCACCACCGACTGTGCAGGTAAGGACTATTTTGCCCCCGACAAAAAAAAATCCCCAGCCTTACCGAGGATTCGAACCTGGGTCTCCTGCTTAAGAGCCCAGCATTCTAACCGCTCTGGCCAGCCGCTCCTCATTAACAGTAACAATAATTACCAGATCAAAATTGTGAGCAAACAGGATACTATTTTTTTTTTTAAATTAAATGATTTAAATAAAATGCTTTTCCCTAAATGAACAGAAGGCACATAAAGAAAACCTTCCGACTGGTTTTAACTTGTGTTTTAAATCCTACAATATTTAAACATTTCCACTTAAAAAAATTGTGAAGTTGTAGCCTTTACAGCAGACTGCTAACTAGGTCAAACTATAACTGGAAGAAAAAAAAATTTGAAAACTATTCCCTTCAGAATAAAATACAGCACAGAAAACACCAGGTAAGGTTTTAGTAAGAGGTCTCTCAGAACCACAACCTCAAGGCGAACAAACAAAAGAAAACAAAACAAGCAATTCTAGCCTTACCTTCTTATCTCCCCCTCCTGGCTTGTGGGTGGCGTTGTTTAATGAACCAACTTTGGATTTGGCTTCAACCTTGACTTTCTTGGTTTCAATCCTGATGTTGCCGCCACCTGAGGAAATTGGGGAGAAACATTTTTTTTTTGACCCTCTTAACTTTGATCATCTACCTTAGCTGGTTCTCAATCTGTGGGTCGCGACCCTTTTGGGGTCGAACGAGCCTTTCACAGGAGTGGCCTAGGACCATTAGAAAACATGTATTCACTGAAGTTATGAAGTAGCAACGAAAATAATTGTATGGTTGCGGGTCACCACAACATGAGAGGAACTGTACTGAAGGGTCGCAGCATTAGCAAGGGTGAGAACCACTGATCTACAACTTGTGCAGGTGTGCTGAATTCCTTCTTTTACCATCTTTAAGTATACTTACTATCTTCCCCCTACCACCCCTACAAACAAGTTTAGCAGATGTATTGCCATCTATCTATTATCTGACCCAGTCTTCCCTAACTGATTATCTTATTCTCTACCAGCACAGGATTGCAGCCTGCGCTTCCGGTCAATATGGCCGGTAGGCAGGATGACTGTTTTTGCTTCTCACAGCTGTTGCATTTTTCTCTATATGTAGACTGAAAAAATATAGTTCTGTCCACTAGCTAATGAGTTAAGTGCTTGTCATGACACTGTGAGCTGCAGATTTTGTTTGTAATACTTTACGACTGAGCTCAACATGGTTTGTGGTGTGAACTGCAAATTCAGAAAATGAAGAGTGGCCTGATACCAGAGGATGATGGTGCTTTAAGTGATTAACTGCATGTGCAACCATTGATACCAGAGGATGTTGGTGCTATAAATGATTAACTGCATGTGCAACAACTGATATGTTAAAACTGCTGCTTTCCCCGATGACGAGCTGGATTTCTAGTACTGGAATGTTTGTGGTTTAGAGCAGAGCAGCAAGCAATTATTGATGCAATTAAAGTGGTTGAGGAAAGAAAAATAATTTTAAAAACAGCAAAAGTGTTTTCCTCTGTGACTGCATGTCAGTCCTCCAGGTGACTCTGGAGGAGAGAACTGACCCGCCAGCTAAACAAACTCCCAGAAAACATTCAAACCATTCTCTAGTGGATCTTGGCTCACTGTGGCATACTAGGAAACGAGTTGGTGGACAGACTCACAAAAAAACTGAGCAAAGGAGAAACAACATGCCCATTCATTGTCATTACCACAATCAAAATACTCATTAAGAGAAAATACAAGAAACTGTGGAGAGAACAAACTAACAGTAAACATCAACAAGACCCCATCAGCAGACTCAACAGAAAGCAACATAAAATAATTTTCCGTCTACGAACAGGACACTGCAGGCTCAACTACCACATGCATAAAATAAAGATTGTACAGTCCCCACACCTGAGTACATTCGGTAGACCTGCCCTTTCTACTTGCAACTTCGAAAAGACACCTGGCCTCCAGGGCAAAGTGTACAGAGCAAGCTATAGAGAATCATGAAGGACCTGCAGTGACGTGCAGATTCATAGAGGCAACCCACCTGATAGTCTGATCTAAGCATACAAGACTAAATGCAAGGAAAAAAAGAAGAAAACTGAATGTTTGTGTTGCTTGCTTGCTTGTTGTATGTACCTAACCAGGACATAATACAAGCAATAAACACCCAGTGACACAAAGCGCCACCATGCAGATGTGGATCACCCGTGGAAAGGTCCCAGAATCCCTGTTTAGCCGTTTGGCCATATTTTGGCCGGCTATAATTAGGGCCCCACGACAAAAGCCAGGGTGGGGCTTCAAAATAGCTAAATATTGCATCCCACAAGAAGATGACGAGATACCATATGGGGAACCATGACTGACTGACTGACTTTCTACCCCACCAGGACATCACACAAGCGATAAACACCCGATGACACAAAGTGCCACCATGCGGATGAGGATCACCGTGGAGAGGTCCCAGAAACCGCGTTCAGACAATTGGCCATATGTATGGCCTGCCTATATTGCGGCCCCTGGCAAAAGCCAGAGTAGGGCTTCAAATGACAAAAAATTTCGTCCTAAAAAGGACGTAATTGGTTTAACTCATGGGGAACCACGAAGGATCGGCAGCTGATATGCAAATTCATAGTGACCACCCACCTGATAGACTGATCTCAGCACATTTAATTCTTGATTTATGCTATAGGCTAAGATGTCTCCAGATGCACTATTATCATTTGACATGGTAGTTTATTGCATACAAGACTAAATGCAAGGAAAAAAAGAAGAAAACTGAATGTTTGTGTTGCTTGCTTGCTTGTTGTATGTACCTAACCAGGACATAATACAAGCAATAAACACCCAGTGACACAAAGCGCCACCATGCAGATGTGGATCACCCGTGGAAAGGTCCCAGAATCCCTGTTTAGCCGTTTGGCCATATTTTGGCCGGCTATAATTAGGGCCCCACGACAAAAGCCAGGGTGGGGCTTCAAAATAGCTAAATATTGCATCCCACAAGAAGATGACGAGATACCATATGGGGAACCATGACTGACTGACTGACTTTCTACCCCACCAGGACATCACACAAGCGATAAACACCCGATGACACAAAGTGCCACCATCTGATCTCAGCACATTTAATTCTTGATTTATGCTATAGGCTAAGATGTCTCCAGATGCACTATTATCATTTGACATGGTAGTTTATTGCATACAAGACTAAATGCAAGGAAAAAAAGAAGAAAACTGAATGTTTGTGTTGCTTGCTTGCTTGTTGTATGTACCTAACCAGGACATAATACAAGCAATAAACACCCAGTGACACAAAGCGCCACCATGCAGATGTGGATCACCCGTGGAAAGGTCCCACCTGATAGACTGATCTCAGCACATTTAATTCTTGATTTATGCTATAGGCTAAGATGTCTCCAGATGCACTATTATCATTTGACATGGTAGTTTATTGCTCCCCCTACGACATGCAGGTTAATTGTCTCCCCTTTGACATGCTGGTCTATTATTTCCCCTTTGACAACAGAATTACTGTCTTTCCTTCTATATGCCAGTTTACTGTCTTTCCTTCTATATGCCAGTTTACTGTCTTTCCTTCTATATGCCAGTTTACTGTCTTTCCTTCTATATGCCAGTTTACTGTCTTTCCTTCTATATGCCAGTTTACTTGTCTCCTCTTTGACATGCAGAATTACTATCTCCCCTTTGACATGCAAAATTACTTCTCCCTTTGACATTCTGGTTTATTGTCTTCCTTTTGACATGCATATCTATTGCCTCCCCTCTTTAACATGCCAGTTTACTGTCTCCCCTTTGTCAAGCCAGTTTATTTTCTCCCCTTTGACATGCCAGTTAACTGTCTCCCCTTTGACATGCAGAATTACTGTCTTCCCTTAAACATACTATGCTGCATATAAACAAAACAAACACTTAAAAATTAAACTTCTATATATGGTTGCGCGCAGGGGAGAATCAACCTCCTCTTTACAACTGCTAATCCGCCAGGTACCTGCAACATGCCTCAAGGTTGTAATCATATTTATGTCTGTTCTTAGTCACAGCAACAAAATTACTGAAAAGTCTTACCTGGCTTGTGGTCAATTTTATCTTTTGATCCAACTTTGCTGGTCACATTGGAGAAATCTGGCTTCTTGCTGGCAATTTTCACCTGGGGGTAACAGTAAAATGAAGAATATGTTAAGACAGCAAGACTAAGTAGTCTAAATGTTTTCAAATACATCATTATGGTCTGAGGAGAATGGCACCAGAGGAATTTATCAGGTGATCTGGCCGACACTCAACACTCAAGAGAAAAGTGAGAAGGATATACAATTAGACTGTTTCTGGTTCCATCAGAATGGGAACTCTTCGCTTGCTGCTGAAGATAGGACAGAGCGCTTATGGGAGTGACTCAAGTGCTGAATTTTGATTCTTAATTCAACATTTATTGTGTTCAAAAAGACTAAGAAAAAATACATTACAACCACTAATTATCATGTGTGTGTCAATTAGCCGAGGCTTTATGTATGGAAGGGGCAAAGCAAGAACAATGACCTGATCCGTGATTGTGCTGATTGGATGAAATGATGAAACACTGCAGCCTATGCTATGCTTTTCCACCGGGCACATGATGATGATGATGATGATGATGATGGTGAGAAATAAAGATAGAAAGAAGTGGAAAGGCATGGTGGGTAAATTTCCCGCAGCAAATCTCTGCTTAACATTCATTGGCTGTAAACTCCAGTGGAAAATTATTGTTGTTTGTCCACTTCAGGACTTTGCTCAGGTTTAAGAACTTGAATTCTACAAGCTCATCCATTTTCAGATGTGGCTTACTTGTATGCTGACATCTATCAGGCAAATGCTCTCCAACATCATGACGTTTAATGTGGCTAAAATACCTCAGATTCTGGGACAGCATGCTGTTTGTGAGTCCATTCTTCTGGATGTTCAGATCATAGAGGATGTCTATTTTCTTTCCTCAGTCTACAGTATATATAAATCCTATCTTGATATATGGAAGTGAATCATGGACAGCTGGTAAATTTGTGAAAACTTTTTTGGAAGCCTCGGAGATGTTTTTTTTTTTTTAAATTAGATGAATGATGAGAATTCTCTGGACAGATAAAAAAGAGTAATGAAAACATCCTGAAAGAAACAGAACAATGTAGAGAACTGATTGCCTACATCAGAAAGTGACAAACTACATTCTCTGGTAACCTGATCAGAAAGTGAAAACTGGAGCTCATCGTGACGGTAGGAAAGTTAGAAGGAAGGGGAGGCAGAGGGAGACAGAGAGAACAGATACTGAGCAGTCTGACATCATGGTATGGAAGATCATTTGTGTCAGAGTTGATTGAAAGTACATAAGACAGAAGGCTGTGACTACCAAAGCCACACGGCATGGACTTTATTTATGAACAAGAAGTATAGGGTATGCTAAGAACTTCTCTGTAGAAATACAGTTCAAAAGCCCTGATTTTATTCTTCAATGCTGAGTAACGGCCCGTGACACACATCCAAAAGTTACCATGGGAAAGATGTATGATCTCAAAATGTTTTACTTTAACTTGCTTGCAGGTGCTCTGCCACAGTTCTATGAATAAAAACAAATACTGGAGAGAAATGCTGAAGGCAGTTGGGCAAAAAGTAGAAGAGATACAAGTGGGAGAAAAGTACTGAGAAATGGTGCAACAACTGCCTGTCAATACTCAACCAGTGTGAGAACTAGCAATCCATAACGGCCAGCCTTCACTGTGAAGACCGAAGAAAGACTTTACATTCACCTTTTTAAAGTACAGTTGGCAGAATATGTTGGTTCAGTGTTAATAAACATTTTTACGCTCGCAGTCCCGCAAAAACATTTGAACTTGTGTCGAGGCCCACCTAACAGCTAACCAAACACAGAAACAAAAACAACTGTAGATAGATTTTTTTTAAGAATCTGATGTCATAAAACTGCCATTTTTAGTCAATACGACTTTCGAATCTCATCCTTGAAGTGTTAAGCCTACAGACTGCAATTCTAGAAGAAACAAACAAACTACTGACCCGACCTAGTTACATGATTAGGCAGAAACTTTTTGGTGGCCCATCTGGACTTTTCTGCAGCCCACCAGTTGAAGAACACTGTTGTAGTTTACAGCTAGGCTGTGATAAATATGCCTTTTGGCTCATGATGTGCATAATTCCTCGCCACCTTCTTTGCCATATCACTGATACCAGCAGCTGTCCAAACATGTCTTTTATTTCTTCACCTTTATTTTCATCGGCAGTAAACTCTAACAGATGTTCTGGTTGTTCATCCACTTCTGGACTGGTCTTGTACCAGAACTTGAGTGTTAGTTGCATATCCGTTTTACAGTTCTAACTTATTTGTATGCATATTCACCTATCATGAATTGATCCAACTGTAATGTTCATCGATTTCCTCAGAGAGGGAAAAAATGACGGGTTCAAAGACAAGACACAAAGGCTGCAGAGAAAAACTCACATGTCCGCCACCAGGTGTGTGGGTGGTGTTCTCCATAGAGCCAATCTTCGACCTGACCTCGGCTGACTTGGGTGTGGCTGGGGTTCGAGGAGTGGTAGTCGTTTTAGTTGGAGACCTTGCCGCTAAAAAAAGAAGGGGGAAAATATAATGTACACTAGTATGGTGCCGATATGGTACCCAAAACAACACACATATAGATTAAATTTGGTAAGTATCATGAAGAACTATAATGTACAGCTATATCTCCTCAAATTCCGACCAAATTCCATTCAAACTAACAGGTCATAAATCAAACTGGTCACAAGTCAAATTTATATTTTTTGAACACTATTTTCATTCAAATAGGTTATAAAATTTTTTATATAAAACATAAAAGTTTAACCTAGGTAGGTATAAATTTTGTAGACAAAGTGAAAAGTACACATTATGCACTCATATTGAATCAGTTCCGAGAACGTTTTGACCTATCAGTGTTGTTATCTGTTTTTATTTACTATCTGTACTTATTTTATTTTAGTCGTATGTGCAGATGGTTATAAGTCGAGCCGAAGGGAGGGAAAAAAAGAGAGTGTGTGTGTGTGTGTGTGTGTGTGTGCGTGCGTGTGCTTTTTCCAGACTATAGTGTTACACTGTGCTATAAGGATGTATGGTAGTCATCATCATCATCAGGTGCCTTGCCGACTGGCAGTTATCATCATCATGAGGTGCCTTGCAGACTGGCGTGGGAGATCATGCCTCTCCACAACCTGAGATCTCCTGCAGCATGTATCAGTTCGCCTACACACATTCTTCTGTAAAACCACATGGTAGTCATAGCCCATGCAAATGGCGAGTGGGACTTTACAATAAATATACTATAGTTAACCAACCTTATAAAAATTTGTACCAAAAACATAGGGGAAAAAAGTGGGGTGGTGGTGGGAAAGGTCAAATGTCAAGCCGATCGCATATTCTATGGCCCAGATAGGGTTATTTAACCTGCGGCCCGCGGAGGCCTAGTAACTGGCCCGCAGCTCATTGCCAATTGTATTGTAATAACCATCTGTCTATGTCAGGACTCAGTAGGGTCTCTGGCCCCTGACGATCCCCATTTTCATAATTTTGGCCCGGAGTGAACTGAGAAACAGCCCTAACCTAGAATATATAAAAGCTTTGACCTTGACCCAGTATCTGTGATGGAACTACCGTCCTCTTTTTTCTTGCTTCTCTAAAATATTCCACTTCTAGCAATGGAAACTGAACTGCCTCATAATTTACCTTCGTTTCATTATTTGCATTTGTATTCAGTGGCATATTTTTGCAGGCCATTTAACATCAAATCAACACATACAAATTTTTACAACTTCTTCTTTCTTCTTTACTCTTAAAAGGGTGTTTGATTTATTGTGCCCGATAAATGTCTGCCAGTGCCTCTCTGCCAAATGTCAAAGTCTAAACACCTGTCAGATCAAACGACTGTAAGAGTGTCACTCTGGTCGTAAGAGTGTCACTCTGGTCGTAAGAGTGTCACTCTGGTCGTAAGAGTGTCACTCTGGTCATAAGAGTGTCACTCTGGTCGTAAGAGTGTCACTCTGGTCGTAAGAGTGTCACTCTGGTCGTAAGAGTGTCACTCTGGTCGTAAGAGTGTCACTCTGGTCGTAAGAGTGTCACTCTGGTCGTAAGAGTGTCACTCTGGTCGTAAGAGTGTCACTCTGGTCGTAAGAGTGTCACTCTGGTCGTAAGAGTGTCACTCTGGTCGTAAGAGTGTCACTCTGGTCGTAAGAGTGTCACTCTGGTCGTAAGAGTGTCACTCTGGTCGTAAGAGTGTCACTCTGGTCGTAAGAGTGTCACTCTGGTCGTAAGAGTGTCACTCTGGTCGTAAGAGTGTCACTCTGGTCGTAAGAGTGTCACTCTGGTCGTAAGAGTGTCACTCTGGTCGTAAGAGTGTCACTCTGGTCGTAAGAGTGTCACTCTGGTCGTAAGAGTGTCACTCTGGTCGTAAGAGTGTCACTCTGGTCGTAAGAGTGTCACTCTGGTCGTAAGAGTGTCACTCTAGTCGTGAAAGTAGACAGTTAGTTTGCTACCGCAGTGACCTTATATAACACCAAATCTCACAATACCTGTTGTAAAGTCACTGCAGTGACAAATATAACACCAAATCTCACAATACCTGTTGTAAAGTCACCGCAGTGTCAAATATAACACCAAATCTCACAATACCTGTTGTAAAGTCACCGCAGTGTCAAATATAACACCAAATCTCACAATACCTGTTGTAAAGTCACCGCAGTGACAAATATAACACCAAATCTCACAATACCTGTTGTAAAGTCACCATATCGTCTAGTCCCTGTCAGAGACACCGATAAAGCATAGCAAGGAAAGATCGTGGCCTGGAGTCCTGACCCAGGTTGGCCCACCTTCTGAGATTGTATAGGAAGTAATGGGCAGGAAACAATCGTTGACGAGTGATCTTTCTACTGATGAACGGTGGACTCCTGGTGTGCAGGCTCCCCTGTGGAGGAGTTCTTATCTTATTGCTGTAGGTTACATCTGCACCTTTCGACCAAACACATCTGATTTCAGCAAGTCGTTTATTCCTCATCTTTTACAACACCCTTCTTAAGAGGCAGACAGGTCTGTTCTTTTTTTTTTTTTAAACCCCCAAAAATGGTGACTGGAACCCAAACGGGGAACTTCTAATTTCAATTAAGGCTTGGCTCAAGAACTTATGTCACAGACAGTGAACTAATATTTACACCAAAATGGCAACTGGCCCTCTTCCCGTCTGCATGCCTGTAATTTATTACTTTGTAGAGCAGGGAGAAATGGTTTGGACATTGTCAAGACCACCACCAGATAGTGCATCAGAGAAAGTCTGCCAGAAAGTGCATCAGAGAAAGTCTGCCAGAAAGTGCATCAGAGAAAGTCTGCCAGATAGTGCATCAGAGAAAGTCTGGTCACTTAAGATATAATGGAAACAAAATGGCAATTCACCCTCTTTCTGTCTAATTTGTGTGCCAGTAATTTATTACTGTGTAGAACAGGGATGAAATGGTTTGGACACGTGTCAAGATGACAACCAGACAGTGCACCACAGAAAGATCTGTCACTTGGACAAAATGGAAGCACGAGGTCAACCATGCAAGCGATGGATAGGTGGAATATCTAAGACCATAAATACCAGCATCTACGTAGCACACACCAAGGCTCTGGCCAAAAGCCACTTCAAAACCTGACAACGAAATGCCAGACAGAACAAGTGAAGAAGAATAAAAAGAAGTAGAGCAGGAAGCTCAAGCCAGAGGATTTAGGACCTCATGGCCGAGTGCAGTCCTCGAGAACTGTGCATGTTAGGACTGTTATTGTTGTCCCTAGCAGAAAAAAAAATGCCCATAGCTTAAATCAAGGATCTGAACCTGAGTTGTATGAGCCCAACTTTTTAATTTCTCCACCAACTGCTCCTCACTAACTAAAGCAACAGATGTAAAGGGAAGTAATATACACATACCAGCAGCAGGAGTTGTGCTCTTAGATCCAGTATCAACCTTTGGAGTGGCTTTCTTTTCAATTGGGGTCCTGGCACTTCCTGTCTTGGCATCAATGCCAGGTTTCTTCTGTAAAGGAGAAACAAGAGGCCATGAGGACCTGGCACAACAGCAGGTAGAAAACTATTACAAACTGACATAGAAGAAACTAGATTTTCTGCACTCATCAAATTTTAACTATCACTTTTGTATGTATGAAATCTCAAATAGAAATTTATTCCACACTAAAATACAGGGTGAAAACAATTTGAAACGTAAAATTTCTGGTTGCAAATGTTTGTACGCTGTGTATGGAACTTGTGCAGTCTACAGGAGCATAGCTGGTCACTGGATTGAGAGAGTTAAAGCTTCAGGAAGTGATGATGAACCTAGGGATGCTATTCATGCAGCGAAGAAATATCTTTGTGAACAGGAAAAATATTGACAAAGGCAAGAAGAGGTGCTCTTGTTTCGCACCACACAAGTTGTCAGAGATTATACAGAGAATTATGGTGTCTAAAGGGTACAATTGATTTCAAACAATTTGTAAGAGGGAAATGTGGCGGATTATTTTCTGAAAAACCCTTGTATCATATTGTTCATAAAGTGCCTTGCCGACTATAATGGGTGATCATGCTTCTCCACAATCTACAAATTACAACAGCATGTATCAGATCATGATTCTTATTTCCAACTTAACCAATCAATATCAACAGCCGGATTGTAAACGGACAAGACTGAAGATAGCTATAGCTAGAACAATATAAAGTTAAAGGCTGCGTTAAAGGTGTTTGGCCGCAACTGCGTGTGTGTGTGATAATATAAAGCTAACTGGCTCTACTTATTCATTCAGTCTGATATGTTTTCAGGATACTGGATAGATCGAAGCAACTAGTGAAGATATCCAGAGTGTAATGATGATGATAATCTGGACTGAACTGTACCTTCTTTTAAGAAAAGTGATAAAACTCTAGAACATTGTATACAATTGTTCATCCGAGGCATTTTTAAAACTGGGGAAAATGGCACCTAACAGTGTGTAAATAGTGCTGGCAACAATTCTGGCAACCCGCGGAAATTACCCAAGATATTATAATTATTTGGCAACCCAGGAAATTGTTAAGATGATTATTATGCGAAAAATTTTATACATGAACAATGGACTGTAAGTAGTCTATGCGAACAGTTGTTTAGTTTCACAGTGGCATCTTATGTGTACTCACTTTTGTGTGTAAAATGGACAGCGGGGGTGGAGAAAAGATTGACAGAGAAAAAAATGAAAGATGGGCTGACAGGCAGACAGACAGACATAAGAACGAATAGACAGACAGTAATAGGCAGAGGAGTGTGCAAGTAGAATATACTCATACCCAGCCCCAAAAATCAGTGAGAAACTAGAGAGAATACGGTTTGCGGTTCTCATCCTAATTAGGGTCCCTACCACTTATTATATATAAGGAGCCCCCCCCCCCCCCCACAAATACACAAAATGGCTTATTAAAGGGCAAATGAATATAGAATTCACATAAATCTATGTGGAGGACATAATGGCTTAATTTGTTCCCCCTAAATTTGTTTGGTTCAACCACTGTCTGACGACCCACAGAAAACCCCTCGCGACCCATAGTTTGGAAACTTATGGTTTAGACCAGTGATTCCCAAACTGTGCGCCGCGACGCCCCGGGGAGAAGCGACCTCTTTACAAGAGCGCCGCGAAATATTCGAAGATACACCAGTTTGTTTTTTGTGTGTGTCTATCTCTTACATACGAACAGTCATATTTTTATTTAGGGCGCCGTGGACAAATGTTAATTGAAAATAATGAGGGGGGAAAATGCGCCGCAAAAAAAAAAATTTTGGGAAACACTGGTTTACACAATATAACATTTTTCTTCTGCTCTAGTCATGACTGCCTTTCGCGTCAGATTTTGAGGAGGCATCGGGCAAGAAAGAGCTTTGGCATGTGCTACGTAGAAGCTGGTATTTACAGTCTCAGATACTCCATCTATCCATAGCGTGCATGGTCGACCTCTGGTTCTGCTTCCATTATGTCACAAGGTTCTTTGGGGTGCAATATCTGGTGGCAGTCTTGACACATGTCCAAACCATTTCATTTGTTATCTCTCAACTCTCTCAGTCCCAAGCATATATCCCTCACCTCACTGATTCCGACTTATCTCCCCCACCCAAGAGTTATAGTTGTTTAGATACACAGGGGTTTAAATAGCCTGCGTGAAGGGCCAAAGAGTTAAAGCAACACAGAGTTAACATGGATTATTATAACATCTACTTGATAAATAGGGAGCCGTCATGGTCTAGCGGCTAGACGCTCGCCTGCGGATCATAAGGTCGTGGGCTCGGTTCCTGACGGGGGTCACACTTAAAAAAAATTTTTTTTAATGACCTTGGTTCCCAGGTCGACCCAGCCTTGAGTGGGTACCAGATGCAGTCCTGGGAATTAAAGGTGGCCGGCCTGATACTGACCACACCACTCACCGTTTCTTTTATAAAATATTGGTCTAGCCCTACATGCCCAATAAGCCTTGAAGGCATGGAAGAGGGACCTTTACGTTTAGTTTACTTGGTGAATGAAGCCATTAGAAGAGGGATATAATGTCAGAAGTAACCAATAAACGCATGGTGAGTTGACCGGGACTAAACGAGTTAATGTCGTTAATACTGGTTCTGTCACAACCTCTTTCCTGATATCGTCACTCCTGACCTCTTCTCTTCTGGTTACATTTAGAATTAGTCGCAGACATTTCATTTCTGTTGTTCTGAGAACGGAGCGACCAGTAAGGGGAGGTAATGTTCCAGGTCGCAGACATTTCTGTTGTTCTGAGAACGGAGCGACCAGTAAGGGGAGGTAATGTTCCAGGTCGCAGACATTTCATTTCTGTTGTTCTGAGAACGGAGCGACCGGTAAGGGGAGGTAATGTTCCAGGTTGCAGACATTTCATTTCTGTTGTTCTGAGAACGGAGCGACCGGTAAGGGGAGGTAATGTTCCAGGTCGCAGACATTTCTGTTGTTCTGAGAACAGAGCGACTGGTAAGGGGAGGTAATGTTCCAGGTCGCAGACATTTCATTTCTGTTGTTCTGAGAACGGAGCGACCAGTAAGGGGAGGTAATGTTCCAGGTCGCAGACATTTCATTTCTGTTGTTCTGAGAACGGAGCGACCCAGGTCGCAGACATTCTGTTGTTTTCTGAGCGACCTGTAAGGGGAGGTAATGTTCCAGGTCGCAGACATTTCATTTCTGTTGTTCTGAGAACGGAGCGACCGGTAAGGGGAGGTAATGTTCCAGGTCGCAGACATTTCTGTTGTTCTGAGAACAGAGCGACTGGTAAGGGGAGGTAATGTTCCAGGTCGCAGACATTTCATTTCTGTTGTTCTGAGAACGGAGCGACCGGTAAGGGGAGGTAATGTTCCAGGTCGCAGACATTTCATTTCTGTTGTTCTGAGAACGGAGCGACCGGTAAGGGAAGGTAATGTTCCAGGTCGCAGACATTTCATTTCTGTTGTTCTGAGAATGGAGAGACCGGTAAGGGGAGGTAATGTTCCAGAAAAACAGAGCCAGGAACAACAAGCACGACAATAGACACACTCAGAGCGTTGTGACGCCCTGAGCTAAGTAAATACCTTAGGCCTCTACCGTTATTAAATTATGCTAGCTACCCTCAAACAACTTTAATATATACACTTTTTAAGTTTTATAAAGATAAATAATAAATAATGTGTTCCAAGATTACACAAAACGTATGTAGCCAGATCTGTAAAACAGACACGCACGCAAAACTGAAGTCCTGGAAGTAAGAAGACATATCCAGAAATGAACGAACAATCAGAACTGGAGTTTATAACTCGTGAAGAAGAAGAAGAAGAAGAAGAAAAAGAAGACGAAGACGCCAACATAAAACATTTTCGTTTTAGATTTTCCAAATTCACAATCACTGGTTTTGTCTTTAAAATATATGCTGTGTAAAATTAACTTTCTATACATATTATGCTAAGCACGGTGAATTTTTTTTATATCAAAATAGAGGTCCCGGGTTCAAGCCCCAGTGAAGGCTGGGATTTTTTCACGTGAATTTCTAGTAATATCCCCCTTGTCTAAATAAGATCAAACGCCCGTGTGTATTTGTTGCGCACGTAAAAATCTCTTGGCAGTTGAAAATCGAAAAGTGTATCCTAACGCGCTGCCCGGGCAAAATTTGGAGCTAAAAAATCTACCCAAAGTATTTCAGGATCCTCGCCGGTGCACAGAGTTCCTGCACTGTGCTGAGAAACTTCGGACTCAGGCTTGAGTTAGAAGAAGAACGGAGCACTTTTGTGTTACACCTGTGTGCCATCATGTTGATCCGTTGAATAGACATAAACATAAAAACTGGATTGAATTTTTTGGCCCGTGCAGGTTAAGAGGTTCTAATCTGCTGCTTATTTAGCGGATACCACAAATCCGACACTAAATCCGGCAATTCACAGTCTACATTTTGTAAATATTTGTTAATAATTTACCTCTGAACTCATTTCAAAAACCGACCCAATAAACTGTTCACAGAATCCAAACGGTGAACACAGAAACAAGTGGCCACAGAAATACTTCCCAACAAAAAAACGTTAGCTTCGTGTTACAGCCAGTTAGTCGAAAAGGGCGGTATCTTCAGAACTTTCCAGACTTCAAGACGAGCTATTTGTAGCCACCGACCTCCACTAGTGACCCTATCGAACACAACCCGATCGTATAAACGTCACCAAAAAATCCGGTAGAGTGGGAGAATAGAGAAGGGTTGGGACAAAGGCACCAAAATATCTCAAAAGATGGCCGGGAAAAATAGCTCGACCACCAATGCAAAAATCGGGTCGAAAACCCGGATACTCGATCACTGATAAAGAAAATAAATGACTTCGCCCCACCCATGTGTGGATCGATCCATTCGATCGGTTTCTGGCAGCAATCATTCTATTGTATTTTAGTCAAATGTATCGACAGAGAAATTCTGATTGAAAAAAAAAAAAGCCATAAACAAAAATGAGGGCGAGGGGAGGGGATTATAAAAGAAAGAAGGCAGACAACTCCGCTGACATTCCTGATCTGTTTTGCATAAACAAGATCTTGCAGATAACGGGAACAAATTGTTTAGCACTGCTGAAAATTTTTTTGCACTTAAACATCACGATTCTCAAACAGGCTTCGAACTTCACTCTCCCTCTCTCATGAATATATATATATATATATATATATATATATATAACCGGTGCTAATTATCCTTGCGTTCTTTTTAGGACGTAATTTTTTGTTTTTTGAAGCCCCACTCTGGCTTTTTCCAGGGGCCGCAATATAGGCAGGCCATAAATATGGCCAATTGTCTGAACGTGGGACCTCTCCACGGTGATCTTCATCAACATGGTGGCACTTTGTGTCATCGGGTGTTTATCGCTTGTGTGATGTCCTGGTGGGGTAGAAAGTCAGTCAGTCAGTCATATATATATATATATATATATATATATATATATATATATATATATATATATATATATATATATATATATATATATATATATATATATATATATACGTTTGTGTGTGTGTGTCTCACTACATATCGCAAAGGGCTGGCATCTATCCCAGAATTTCGTTCCATGTGAAAAATTTGTGTAAAGACAGAAAACGGAAAACACGAGAGAATATTCTTGACAACCTTCTGCATATAGACAAATACAAACCCCCCCCCCACCCCCACATACACGTACGTACGTATATGTGAGGGGTGGGGTGTATTTGTCTATTAGTATGTACGTACTTACATATATATATATATATACACACACACACACACACAAACAGAAGAAGAATATAGTCGAACAAATGTTACAGACTTGAAATGCCGGCAATCTTCGCAAAGCAAAATGCATACTTGTCGCTTTGCGAGTTTGATCGCTAACTGCCTAAATATCTCAACTACGTCTTCGTATGACTATCCATCCCGAAGTGTAACTATCGATCCCCTTTCCCCACAATAAACGCACCTTGATACAATAACCAGAGCACCAGTAACGTGAGACGGGACGAGAGAGACACAGGGGACATGCTTACGGGTATAAAGCGGTAATAATTCTGCTGCGGGCTACAGTAATCGATACACAGGTTGGCGACTGTAAACGAAGCAACAACACTTTTACCGTAGGGAATGCGGTATAAGCTAGGGGAGAAACGAAAGGGGGGCGGGGGGGGGGCGTAGGGGGTTTCATAAAACAAGTACAAACATGCTGGGTCTTGCCTGCCCCCTGCCCTCCACTAGCAAATATTGTGTGCGTGTGTGTGAGAGAGTGAGAGAGAGAGAGAGAGAGAGAGAGAGAGAGAGAGAGAGAGAGAGAGAGAGACAGAGAGAGACAGACACAGACAGACAGAGAGAAGGGACAGGGATCAGCCTAGTGAGCCGACCTAAACATTTATAAAAGTTCTCTTCTTTAAGTACCGTATTTGTTGCTTGTTCATATTATTTCAAATATATTATTATATTTATTTGTCACTGAGCACAATTAATACCATTTATTATTATCACTATAAACAAGGTATGCAAACTTGAGGGACTCACCCTCAGAAACTTTTAAGGGTACAGGGGAACTCCACAGCCTCATTTCTTTCTTTTGTGTCGGCGCCTCTATAAAGTGTACTGTGTATGTGTATCGTGTTAAAACTTTGTAATGAGAAAAAATAAATAATAGTTTTCATCCTGCCATTTTTATCCTAGCCTATAACAAGACAGACAGACAGACCGACCGACCGACAGAGCAACACACACACACACACACTTTCTTCTTCTTACACATAATGTACACACTTCTTCTTCTGCTTACATATATATTGTATACATATGTAAACATGTCTTTTCTACTTACATATATAAGCTCGCATTTCTTCTTCTACTTACATATATATGTCCACATTTCTTCAACTTACATATATATGTACGCATTTCTTCTACAACTTACATATATATGTACACATTTCTTCTTCAACTTACATATTATTGTACACATTTTTTCTTCTACTTACATATATATGTACACATTTCTTCTACTTACATATATATGTTACACATTTCTTCTTCTATTTACATATATATGTACATAATTTTCTTCTCTTAAATATATATATATGTACACATTTCTTCTTCTTAATATATATATATATGTACACATTTCTTCTTCTACTCTCATATATATGTATACAATTCTGCTTCCATTTACATATATATGTAAGCATTTCTTCATTATATCATAAGATTGCACTATTTTAACTAATAAACATCAGAGTCTGAAGCAGATAAAATAATATCATGAGAGGGAAAAAAGATATAAAGCAGTATTTGAGGCAGAGTAACTTAACGTAATTACTATCTCGGAGACTGACGGCTAAGTATAATATATATCGCAAGAGAGCTAGCTCAACAAACGCGTGGTGAGTTACTTGGGTCTGAATGAGTTGAAAACACATTCTTAGCTGCTTGGGACTGAATGAGTTAAAACCAACTCTTGTAGACTTCAGACAGCAGTACGACAATCGCACTGTAGAAAAGACTGGGCTCTCACTGTGTTATATAACAGCGGGAGGGTGGATGTCATGGACCGACAGTTCATGTGTCAGTGCGTGCGGTCCATGACACTACTTAATATTCCCAAAAACGATCGCGGTCCTCTGTAGGAACGTTTGTTGTGGAGACAGCATACTATTTAATAATCAATCACTTAATCAGGTGCCGTCTTCACAGTGAAGATTGGCTGCAATGGATCTCCAACACGTCCTGACTGTACACTCTCTCAGACTGCTGCCCGTCCATCTCCTGATATCCTTCTCCCATCTGAATCGTTGCCCACCTCTTGCTCTCCTGTCTTTAACATTTCACTTCAGTAGGATTTTCAAAAGCGTATTATGTCTTTTAATGTGGCCAAAGTTATTTCAACTCTCTCTCTCTCTCTCTTTCTCTCTCTCTCTCTCTCTCTCTCTCTCTCTCTCTCTCTCTCTCTCTCTCTCTCTCTCTCTCTCTCTCTCTCTCTTATGTCTTTCAACAATCCTCTGTAGCTCCTTTCAGAGCCTCTGCATTAGACTGTTCAATAATACGGCTTAACAAGTCTCATTACAAACAAAACTACTCACAACCCCACGGCTGAAGTCACACCACTACCTTTAATGTACAACGACAGGCACATCCTGTCACTCGGACAAACGCAAGTACACCTACTCGTTCAACAGGGGCACCAGAACACAGGAGCTCGGTCAGGGGTCTTGGCCAACATCAAAGCGCGCGCGCACATATACACACAACTTATCTTTTTACGGAGAGGGAAGCCACACCCCGACATACTGCAAATTAGTGCCTTTATTATTATGCCACTTTTGTGGTGTAGGCAGGGGGATCTTTGAGCCTGAGAATTTACGACCGCATGGTTAGTGCGGTCGCCACGACTGTGCAGGTGAGGATTTTATTTTGCCCCTAACAGACAAAAATTCCCAGCCTTACCGAGGATTCGAACCCAAGTCTTCCGCTTGACAGCCAGCCGCTCCTCCCCCAACATACACCGAAATTTAAATCTGCAAGGGGGTTTAATTACGCCGCCTCCCTAACCATATGTACACTTTTGTATATTTGTTTCGTATTATTTCAAATATCATCATCATGTAGCAGGTCCTTTGCAGAACGTCGCTCTCATCATAGTCTGCCTGTAAGAAACTCGGTCTCTTGCCAGTTCTCCCGCCTCATGAACTTTCACACTCAAGGAGTCACTTATATCCTGTGCCCATCTTCGTGTCGGTCGGCCCCTCCCTCCTGGTACCGGTACCATGCCTTCTGCTATAATTTTTCCAATCCGTCGTGGCGCTTGATATGACCAAATCATATTCCAAATATACTGTTTTTTGTTTGCCATTCAGCACACTATTATTATAGGCACCAAAATAAGAAAGAAGCCCCTTTAAGCCCCTTTTGTGTCCTAGAAAGTTATGTTAAGTGCGCTCCAACACTTCCCATCCCGATTTCTGTGTGAAGGCGTTCTTTCTGTAGAGATAAGACGCCCCAAGCGGTGTTTATAACTGGTACATGAACCACGGGTAAGAAGAAGTCGTGATATGTGACACTTGTAGTGATTCAGCTTTAGGACTTTGATTTCTCACCATCTGCAGCTTCTGATTCAGCTAATGCAGCGGGTCTCAGCCTGTGGGCCGTGACCCCTTTGTGGATCAAACGATCCTTTCACAGGGGGTCGCTTAAGACCATCGAAAAACACATATTCACCGCAGTTATGAAAAATAGTGGGACAGTACAATATTTTCGATGGTGGTAAGAACGAGTTTCCTGGCTTTCTGATGCTTTAAACGACCCCAAAACATCTAGAACTGGGCCTAACCTCAGCTCACCTACGTCCTACAAGAGAGTACACCCTAGGCCCCACGACTGCATGCATCCTAGGCCCCACGACTGCATGCAGCCTACCTACCACCCCCTAACATATTCTACTGTCTGTTTGTGGGGAGAAATTGGGATAGACCCAAAATAACTGTATGGCTGCGGGTCACTACAACACAAAGAACTGTATTAAAGGGTCGCAGTGTTAGGAAGGTTGAGAACCAATGTCCTGATGTATCACACCGCAGACGCCGGCATTCGACAGGTGGTGCTATTTTCAGCTCGACAGTGGGGATGCTGTCTAATCTCAGGTACAACAGGTGGGGGTTTGCAGTATCTGTTGACTGTTACCCTCGTTCGTTCGTGTCTTGCCGGTCATGTTGACTGTTACCCCGTTCGTTCGTGTCTTGCCGGCCATGTTGACTGTTACCCCGTTCGTTCGTGTCTTGCCGGCCATGTTGACTGTCACCCCGTTCGTTCGTGTCTTGCCGGCCATGTTGACAGTTACCCCCGTTCGTTCGTGTCTTGCCGGCCATGTTGACTGTTACCCCCGTTCGTTCGTGTCTTGCCGGCCATGTTGACTGTTACCCCCGTTCGTTCGTGTCTTGCCGGCCGACTGTTACCCCCCGTTCGTTCGTTTCTTGCCGGCCATGTTGACTGTTACCCCCCGTTCGTTCGTGTCTTGCCGGCCATGTTGACCCCCGTTCGTTCGTGTCTTGCCGGCCATGTTGACTGTTACCCCGTTCGTTCGTGTCTTGCCGGCCATGTTGACTGTTACCCCGTTCGTTCGTGTCTTGCCGGCCATGTTGACTGTTACCCCCGTTCGTTCGTGTCTTGCCGGCCATGTTGACTGTTACCCCGTTCGTTCGTGTCTTGCCGGCCATGTTGACAGTTACCCCTGTTCGTTCGTGTCTTGCCGGCCATATTGACTGTTACCCCCGTTCGTTCGTGTCTTGCCGGCCATGTTGACTGTTACCCCGTTCGTTCGTGTCTTGCCGGCCATGTTGACTGTTACCCCCGTTCGTTCGTTTCTTGCCGGCCATGTTGACTGTTACCCCCGTTCGTTCGTGTCTTGCCGGCCATGTTGACCCCCGTTCGTTCGTGTCTTGCCGGCCATGTTGACTGTTACCCCGTTCGTTCGTGTCTTGCCGGCCATGTTGACTGTTACCCCGTTCGTTCGTGTCTTGCCGGCCATGTTGACTGTTACCCCGTTCGTTCGTGTCTTGCCGGCCATGTTGACTGTTACCCCCGTTCGTTCGTGTCTTGCCGGCCATGTTGACTGTTACCCCCGTTCGTTCGTGTCTTGCCGGCCATGTTGACCGTTCGTTTCGTGTCCCCCCCGTTCGTTCGTGTCTTGCCGGCCATGTTGACAGTTACCCCCGTTCGTTCGTGTCTTGCCGGCCATGTTACCCCCGTTCGTTCGTGTCTTGCCGGCCATGTTGACAGTTACCCCCGTTCGTTCGTGTCTTGCCGGCCATGTTGACAGTTACCCCCGTTCGTTCGTGTCTTGCCGGCCATGTTGACTGTTACCCCGTTCGTTCGTGTCTTGCCGGCCATGTTGACTGTTACCCCGTTCGTTCGTGTCTTGCCGGCCATGTTGATTTTCTTATCCTGCGGGACGATTTGTATCAGATGATGTGTGTAGTGTGTATCTGTAACCTGCACATTGTGTTGGTTAAATATCTGGCGCACAAAGAGTTGAATCATATTTAAAGTTGATAGCTTTAGTAGGAGAGCAGGAGAAGAGAGAAAGACAGAGAGAGGAGAAAGATAGAGAGAGGAAAAAAGGGGGAGGGAGCGAAAAATGGTCAAAAAGAGAAACGGAGAAGAATTACAAGAGGAAAGAGAGACACGGAGGAAGACAGGGCGAGTAGAAGGAAGCCAGAGTGAGAGACGGTGACAGAACAAACTTATATTCAAAGGTTTAAGAAGTGGTCACGTGGACCTGGTTTGCATTTTCGCCTTTCTGGTCTCACTCCGTGCATACACTATTCTATTCCCACAACGTTTTAGCAGATAATAACAACAACAACAACAAATATCATCGACAACATTATAGTAAGAATGTGTTCTAAGCATACCTACATTTTAAACAATTATATTACTAAGTATAATACGTCTTGGTGGAAATCAACAATATGCTTAGTATACTACTAGCTTCTAAGGGGGCATGTAGTCTGTAGTGAGATAATGTTCAAAAAGCTTCCAATTGTATTTACATAGATAGATAGATAGATAGATAGATAGATAGATAGATAGATAGATAGATGGATGGATGGATGGATGGATGGATGGATGGATGGACGGACGGACGGACGGACGGACGGACGGACGGACGGACGGACGGACGGACGGACGGACGGACGGACGGACGGACGGAGATAGACGGACGGACGGACGGACGGACGGACGACGGACAGACAGACAGACAGACAGACAGACAGACAGACAGACAGACAGACAGACAGACAGACAGACAGACAGACAGACAGACAGACAGACAGACAGACAGACAGACAGACAGATAGATAGATAGATAGATAGATAGATAGATAGATAGATAGATAGATAGATAGATAGATAGATAGATAGATAGATAGATAGATAGATAGATAGATAGATAGATAGATAGATAGGACAGACAGCAGATTCTATAGTTAACGTGTGAAATATATATCGCATATGTTGATTAAATTAAATATCACAGTAGCTTACTTATGTAAGAGCAATGCAGAAGGCGTATTTATTTACTAGACAAAGATGTCGCTGGGAAAAACAACCTAGCAGTTTGCCTCTTTTTTTAATGTTTGCATGCGTTTCTGTGAAAATATTTCCATCGACACTTCAGCCAACTGCCCTCCACAGTTGTTTCCCGACAACTGTAAACAAGAATGTCGATCAATCCCCCATATAAAACGGAAAAAAAAAGGGGGGGGGGTGGACCACGTTCAGATTGAGTTTCCCGCCATCATTTATCTCCAAGTCCAGTTACTCGGCAACCGAGTCACACAGTCCCGCAGCAAATACCTCCCTGTCGTTTATCTGGGTCGTGTGAATAACTAGATTTTCTCTCGCCTTTCTGTCTCTCCATCTCGCTGCCACTGTCGCTAGTTATTTCTCATTCCCTCATTTTATTCTCTCGTCTTCCTCTCGTCTTCTCTTTATTCCCCTTATTCTTCCAGTGGCAAAGACTTGCGTCGTGACAGGTTTGTGACCTTTAAATAATATAGTTTATTCGTTCCCCTCCTCCGTGCGCTCTCCTCCTCACTTTATCTGTCGTGTTATCTGTCCGTTCGTCCGCCCCCCCCCCCCATCCATCTGTCTGTCTTATGTACGTCGATCCATCTACCTACCTACCTGTATGTCTATAATCTGTGTGTGTAGTTCACTTTTACGTATATAAATGGCAATTATTACCCTTCCCGCATTTCCTGCAATCGCTTCCCACCCCCACCACTTCCACAACGTGAAGACCGACCAACCAACAAGCACAAACATTCTGCGTGAAACAACAGGTTTAGATCCTCAACACACTGCGCCGCCCGATCCGGCATACACACACTGGAACATCCCATCCCTAGCGTGCCTACTGGATCGATGCATCAAACACACACGTTGTCGTCCTAACAATCAGTTCTTCCACCCTTCTTTGTTTACTCCCTCTTGGTGCCAGTCCTGGAAATGTCTGTGTGTGTGCGTGCGCGCGCGCGGGTGCGTGTATGTATGTGTTTGTTCGCGCGTTGAGACCCAAATCTCTTCCACGCTTTGACACACGTATCACAGTCCTAAAACCACCCAAACATTTTTTTTTATATCCCCGCCGCAGGAATCGAACCCTGGTTTCCGAGGATCACGGGATTGTTAGACACGTTTCCGCGTTTCCATCAGATAATTTTTCGCTTCCCTAGTTACGGTGTCACTGTTCTTAGTTTCCATTTCAGAATAACAATGCCATGCTTCCCTAGTTACGGTGCCACTGTTCTTATTGTCCTTTTCTCAGAATAATAATTCATCGCTTTCCTAGTAACAGCGTCTCACTGTTCATAGTTTCCATTTCAGAATAACAATTCCATGCTTCCCTAGTTACGGTGTCACTGTTCTTATTGTCCTTTTTCAGAATAATAATTCATCGCTTTCCGAGTAACAGTTTCACAGTTCGTAGTTCAGAAATAACAATTCATGCTTCCCTAGTTACGGTGTCACTGTTCCTAGTGTCCATTTCAAAACACACAAAAAAACCTCGCTTTCCTAGTTACGACGTCGTCATTCTTTTAACAACTGGGAAGTTTCGAATAACACAGAGAGAAGCATGGGTGAGAAACAAAACTAAATTGAAATATCTATTACATACATAACCTTTCTGTCGCATTCTAAATACGTGTGCACCTTAACAACATTACGACAAAACCCAGGTGACGCGAACTGTATGAAAATCGGTTGTTGTTCAAAAGATCTATTCAATGCCAAGATTTCTTATTCACCACAAGCGGAGCTAGAAAGGCATTAATGCGCTCTGGATATGGAGTGCGATGGGGCGGGTTTGTTTTGACAAATTTAATGGATATGTATAATCTAGAAACTACATCTTCGGCGTCTCCTTTGGCGGTTTTACTCTGACGTAACGTCATTTTCTTTAAACTGCTTTCTTCGTCTTCTCTTTCATCATCCTCGTCATCATCATGTTTTATTAAGAACAGAAGACTCAGTCGGGTCGTTTTCTTCCCTTTGTTCACCACCTCATCTCGGGACTCCCAAGATTTCGTGGGAAGTTCCCGCTAAAGTCCACTAGTATAGGGGTGTTAGGGTCTTAACTGAACACCGACTAACACTACCCACCCCCCCCCACCCCCACAATACTCAATTTTCCAGGGAACTTATCACGAAAACTCGGAGCCCGAGACGGGGGCGAACAAAAAGAAAAGTGCCCTTGGTCATCCCATTAAAAAAAACTTGACTAGACTGGGGGGGGGGGGGGGGGGCCGCGCGACCCAGCATTGGCAGCCCTGCCAAGTACATGTGGCCAGGAAGCCGCAAGCCAATGTGAGGCGACATTTTAGATCAGCGGTTCTAAAACTGTGGACCACGAACCCTTTGCAGGTTGAAAAACCCTTTTACACGGGTCGCATAAGACCATCGAAAAGACATAATTGAAGTTATTTATGAAGCAGCAACGAAAATAATGTGATGATTAATGGTCACCACAACATAAGGAAGTGTGTATTAAGGGTCACGGCATTAAGCAGGTTGAGAATCATTGCTTTAGGCAGTGTGGGCAGAGCTGTCAGGCGGCCGTGTGTCGCTAAGCAGACGTGGACAACAATGACCAGGCTGTGTGGGCCAAGTTCAATAACGAGCAACTCAAACGCTGCGCAAAAGCTACTGCAGTGATTCCCAAAGTGTATTAACTAGGGTCTAGCATGCCGGATCAATAAACGAGGTAACCAACTTGCAAGTATTGCACCACTTCATGCAGGAAGACACATGGACAGAGCTGATGTTATCAATTCTTTTTTTTTTTTTTACAACCCTTGGTACCGAGCAGCTGTTGCTTTTTAAACATCAACGAAAAATCAATTCTCAAACAGCCCGAATTTTTGTATATATATATTTTTTTTTATATTTACCCACTTTATTTTCCCATAAGAATTATACACATTTTTAGACACGTCACGTGGAGTAACTCACCTGGTTTTTGGGTAGTGACATCGGACGCCCGTGTGCATTATTACGCAAGTTAAAAATAAATCCCTTGGCAGTTGGAGATCGAAAAGAGAAGCCTAACGGCCCTGCCGGTTCAAAATTTGGAGTTAAAAATCTAAAAGTATTTCAGGATTCTCGCCGGTACTACAGAACCTGTGTACTGTGCTGAGCTTCTTCGGACTCAGACTCAAGTTAGAAGAAGAACGGAGCACTTATGGGTTTCTACCTGTGTGTCATGATGTTGATCCGTTGTTCAAAACCTCAAAACCAGACACGTTTGTTGCACAGGGAATCAGCCGAAAATCGGCCAAACAAAGATTGTATCCCAACCACGGATGTGACAGTTGAGAATGCTGGCAGGGAAATTATATCTTTCCGAATTACATGTAGTCAAGTGTGTTCTTTTTTTCTCTGTTCTTTCTATGAGAGCCAATCGGTTCTTGTATATTTCCTAATTATATCAAATGCCTCAATGGTCTTTATTTCTGTGCACTTTCCAAAAAGGACACATCTCTCAAATCTGGCCTAAAATGACCAAACTGCTTCCTGCACAAAGTGCGACATCCGTAGCTCCTGTGACAATCCCCGGGGTAAAAAAAAAACTGCACTGGTGTGTGTGCCAGTGAAACGAACCCACGACCTTCAGAGCGTGAGAAAACGGCCTGACAATGTCGTCAAGGATGTTCCCCAGTACGTGCCCCTGTGAGAACCACTGCGCTTGTGTGTTGTAGGCGGGAAAATCTGGTAACAATTACAATGAAGTGAAATGTGTGAGAGTGGCCCGGCTACAACCCGTGGAATCTAGGGCAAAGTATGAGGTGATTTTTTTTTTTCTTATTCAAGATTGGGGGAACGGCGAAATACAAGGAAGTCAAGGCAAAGTCCTCTTTTTTTTTTTTCTTCGCACTCACCATCTGTATGGACTCTAGGCAGCGGCACTGTTCGAGACAGAGGCAAATTTTTTGCTTCTGCCTGACGGTGGCCGATGAATTTTTGCTCCATTTGTAAACTGGATATAGTTTCGTCGCCCAGATTCTGAGTTGAATGCATTGAGTGACACTGTGAGCTGCGGACTGCATTTGGAATGTTTTTTCGACTGTGACCAACGTGGTGGTGTGTATTGTAGATTACGAAAATGGCGCAATACCTGCCGTCCAATGTTGGCGGTGCCCGTATGTGATTAAAATTGATGGCGTGGGCAACTGCTGATCTGTTGGCGACAAGTTCTGCTATCATTAATGACGAACTGCAGTTCTAATGTTGGACTGTTTGTGTTAGCACTTCGGATGGCTACCTTATGCTTTAATGCGAGTGTATGCTAGATATGCTGAGACAGCAGTCTGTCAATCTTTCCACAAGGGACTGTGATAAACATTCTGTGTGTTTTTCGTTGGCACAGGAGCGGAGCAAAGATGGGGTGACTGAAGCTGAAACTAAGACTACCAGACACTTCGGAGGAAAGTTCCCGTCGTTAGTCCGCTTCTGGACTTAGTCTTTTGTTCCAGAACCCGAGGGCTGTGTGCACATCCGTTTTACAGATCTGACCTATTTCTATGCGGACTGCTGGTTCATTGACTCATAAGCAGATGCACTCCGAATTCGAAAAAATCACCCTCCCCCCTCCTCCTATCCCCGTCAGTCGACTCTGGCCTGTTTTATTTCCAACAGCGAGGGCCCCGAAACCCGCACAGAGAAAGGCGGAGTTGCTAAAAGATAGAGTCACCATCCATCCATGATGTGGTAGAGATTGCAAAGGATAGAGCGGAATGAAGGAACAGACATCGAGAGACCTATGTGGCAAATACCGGCACTAGCAGGGCTGTTCAACTACGTTTAGTCAGGGGCCAACATCTAGAAAATGGGAGTCGTCGTGGGGCCAACATCTAGAAAATGGGAGTAGTCGTGGGGCCAACATCAAGAAAATGGGAGTCGTCGTGGGGCCAACATCTAGAAAATGGGAGTCGTCGTGGGGCCACAGGCTCAAACCCCCCCCCCCCCCAACCCCACCATAGAAAGATCAATAACACAATACTTACATACTTTACTTAGTCGCTCCCGGGACTATCAATGCTGATTTCCCCCCCCCCCCCCCCCCCCCAACACATGTTTTTTTTTAAAAAAAAATGATGCCTTAGGGAAATCTAGTTTTTTTTTAAATAAATCCTTACATAAAAGTGGGTAAATATTTCGTTTCGTAATTGTAAATTTTGTACATTTTAACAATCTGTGTTTTTTTTTTTTTTTCTCTTCTTCTTTGTCTATTTTCTTTTCTTCAGCTAAGCTGGGGTTTTTCAAAATATGCCATTGGCAGCCCTGAACTCGCTCCTCTTCGACCTTGGGATGTAAAGGTTTGCCAGAGAGATCGCCAAACTTGTCTATTAGCAGTTTTCTTTCTGGCTTTTTTCCCCCATTCCAGTCCTCTGTCAGTCATGAGAATTATTACAATACAACTGGTAATTATCCGCGGCCCACCTGCTAGTCCTAAGCGGTTTGGAATTGACAAAGCAGGGAGGCGAGGGGGGGGGGGGGGAGAGCGAGAGATAGAGAGTTAGATAGAGAGTTAGACAGACAGACAGACAGACAGACAGACAGACAGACAGACAGACAGACAGACAGACAGACAGACAGACAGACAGACAGACAGACAGACAGACAGACAGACAGACAGACAGACAGACAGACAGACAGACAGATAGATAGATAGATAGATAGATAGATAGATAGATAGATAGATAGATAGATAGATAGATAGATAGATAGATAGATAGATAGATAGATAGATAGATAGATAGATAGACAAACAGATACCATAAATATGGCTCTCAAAAAAACTACAATACAAACACAAGCTCCCCTCTAGGGCGATGTCTGCTGAAAACGACAAGTATTTATTTTTTTCATCAAAGAACTAAGAACTTGAATGTGAAAGTAAGCTTGGTAAATCGTAACAGAATCTGTTCTGTCCTGTTTTATGTGCAGGCATTTTTAACTGACCTTTGGTCGTCAAACCTCCCTTACAGTGGCCGGTCACGAAAAATGAAACAACTCGCACGACACAACACCAAGCGGGGTCAAGTCGCAAGCCAACTACGCGACACAAGTCCAAGGCGCGCAATTTGAGTCCCGACTCCCACATCTCTGACAATTTGTTGACTAACTAACTTACTAACTAAGTAAGTAAGTAACTAACTAACTAACTAACTAACCAGGCATGCTAAAGTCAGCAGACTTTTAAACATAAAGGAACTTTTGACGTCAGCAAATAAACGCTTGACCCCGAGGTCATGCCCTCTGACCTACGATTGAGAGAAATCGTGCTCTGACTACGCATGAGACGAACAGCTATCAATGCCAGGTAGTGAAAGCAGAACGAACCTTCTGGAAGGACTTGTCAACAATTGTGACGACGCCCTGTCCGTAAATAACAAAGACACAAGGGCAGACGACGACAAATAAAACAGTCTAAATAAACAAGTAAATGGCAGAAAACTGAGTGTTCAAAGGGAGAAAGGACACAGGCACGCAGACAAAATATGTCCAAGAAGTTAAGGTAAACAAAAACGTGAGCCAGGGCTTTTTAAATGGCGGCCCGCGGGCGAAATGCAGCTCGCAGAGGCGTAACAAATGGCCTGCTGATTACTGATAAAATGTATTTATTATTAATCTTTCGACGCTGGGGTTTGATCCCTGGCCCGTTACGATCCTAACTGTTACCATTTTAGCCCCTGGGTTAGCTGAAAGCCGTGGTGTAAGCCGTACAACGGTCCCCAGCCTGTTTAGCGTGGCGACTCCACTTTAATTATAGAGGCAAAGTGACCATGACCCACAAAATAAGCTACTTAATAGGATAAATGAAATCAATCAAACACTGATTTTCTGTACAGGGCGTTATATAATTTGTGGGCTATCCTATGAATAACGGGCACAAAAGATGGCGGCCAAAAACAGGGCCTCGGTCACGTGGGCACTTCCAGCGACTTAATTTGCGACTTTCCGGTGACTACCGCCACCGCCGAGAGTATCTATGGCTGGGACTCACGAGCAAAGCTACATGAGATGCGGAAGCTGCTGCTCGTGAGTCCCAGCCATCTAGTTTAGCCCCAATCCGTGAGCGGCGTGGGGGATACGCTCGGCGGTGGCGGTACTCGCCGGAAGTGCGCAATTGACACGTGACTGAGGCTCTGTTAGGTTTTTTGCTGCCGCCATCTTTTGTGCCCGTTGTTCGGAGGATAGAAATTTGTGTTTTTTTTTTCCCTCTTTGAAATTTGCACAGCTAACCACTGTCCGAGGAAAAATGGATTGGGAACCTATATCATACCAGTTCTTCACAAATCTGGAGCTGGGAGGCTTTTAGCAGTTTCATTTACCTGAGGTAGGTCATGACATTTGTCGTGAAATGATTAGCCATTACGCATCAGTCTGTAAGACTGGTAACCTAACTTACCTGTAATCGGCACAAAATTCAAACTTGGACTCGCCCGGAAAGATATAGTCCCTTATATCTATATATATATAGGCCTTTATTGGACAACATTATTATGTCTACATTTTCTGGTTGCTTTAACTAAACTCCACTTTTAAATGTATATATCTTCGATATATATTAGGGGAGTTATTTGAGGTTTCTTTGAAACCGATTTACTCCTTGCCCATGTATACTAGGGACTCCTTTTTTACCAACGCTTGAAGTGCTTAATTTGCGCCATTCTATCTTGCCGGCTTCCAAGCGTCCAGACCAGTGTTGCCACTTTGGATCTTTTATATCCAAATTTAGATCTTTTTCATTGCATTTAGATACTGTTTTTGACGTTTAGATCGTAAATATTTTTCTAGATACTTTTCATATGGAGTTAGATATTTTATAGATTCTTTTTTCTTTCATTGTCAGTTTAATAATTACTGTGTAAAATATTTACTACAATATTTTTGTTTTGGTCTGGCACGTACATTGTGACAACTGCCATTACTTGAACTTTGAACTCTCACTGGGGTCAAAGCACAAATATCTGGCAGCCCCGGTACTGATTAATAAAAACGCGCGTAAATCATACTAACTTTGTTTCAACCGTATCCTCACTGTGCTGACTTTGCGTTTCTTTTTCATGAGATTTAAAAAAAATAATTGCTCACCTTCTTATGTGGCTTTCACTTTGGAAAAAACCTTTCAACATGCCAAAAGTATAGTATGAGCAAAAAATTTGGAAAGAGTGGTTGCATGATGACAAAATTAAAAACTGGGTGATGGCAGTTCCTGAGGATATGACCAAAGCTTGTTGTAAGTACTGCAAGTGTGAAATCAAAGCGAAAATACAAAACTCAAAGAGTCATGCAGAGACAAAAAAAAAGCATTAAACTGCAGTTTCATTTAAAGATATTACACATCTGTTTTCAGAACTATACTGATAAATGAATCATCAAAAGTTGAAGTATCAGTCGCAATGTTTTTAATTTGTCACTGTGCAATTTCAAACTGTGACCATTTGATCGATTTGTAAAAAATCTTGGACTAGTTCAATTTGAAAAGTGTGATGTAGAAAGTATAGTTTAGGAACTGAATTACCTTTTAATCAGCAAACAGTTAGGCTTGAAGAATTTGGCTGTAATTGGTACTGATAATGCCTCAGTGATGGTTGGTATAAACAATGGCGTTTATGCCAAGTTGAAGGAAGCTAACCCATCGTTAATACTTATAAAATGAATGCGTCATTCATTGCAGCTAGCATTATCACATGCTTCATCTAAATATTTACCAAGGAATTTGGAATACCTTATTGCTGAAACACTTTACTGGTTTTCCAAATCATTTGTCAGACAACAGCAATACAATACATTATATACAGCCTTGAATGATGGTTCCACACCACTGAAAATTCTGTCAGATTGCAAAACTAGATGGTTATCAATTTAACCAGCTGTTGAAAGAATTATGAAGCAATGGCTGAAGTTGAAGACACACTTTGAAATAACAAGACAAAGTGAAAAGTGCTACACAGCTGAAATACTATATTGAATGTACAGTGATGAGAAAAAATTGTCATTCATTCTCTTTTTTTTTTTTACCTATTCTATTGGAAGTGCAAAAAGTTAATAAACTGTTCGAATCTAAACTTGTTGATAAAGTTAAATTACTTGATGATCTCACCTTGCTATTTTACTCGGTAAAAGACTGGTGTTGCCAACTTCTAAAGCTCATTTGCTCACTTGCACTATAGAGAGCTATTTGGCTCCTAAGCCACACCTTGGATATTAAATCGAATCAAAAATTGATGATTTAAAAACAAAAGGACTGTTAACAGAGAATGAAGAGAACAACTTAAGAAAACGCTGTCAAGATTTCCTTATCTCATTATTGAAGCAGAGACTTCCTGAAAATCTAGATGTTTTGAAAAATATTTCACTTTTTTCTGTGAGCAACATACTTCAGCCAATAAAGGACATACCTATTGTAAAGTTATGAAATTGTTAGGGGTTACTGATAATAGTGTCGCGGAAGCAGAATATCAGTTAACCAAAATAAAGTTAGCTGAATGGACAAACAAAACAGAAACTAAAGCGTTTTGGAGTGAAGTGAGACAATTTAAAGATGCCTCATCAAACAGTCCATTCTGTAAGCTCTTTGAAGTGCCATGTCTGCTATGATACTACCCCACTCAAATGCTGACATAGAAAGAGTTTTCAGTGCTAGGAATTATATCAAATCTAACCTAAAAATCAGGATGAAATTTGACGTCTTAAATGCTATCGTGCCATTAAAATTCGGCCTGGTGAGACTAGAGAAATAAGCCTACTGTTCCACTTATTAAGAAATTTAAACAGCTAAAGCATACCAGGGTCATTTTGGATCTGAAATTTTAACTTCATTATCCAAGCTAAGTTTATCCTGTGGATCTTGTGAGGCAGACATCAGTGAAGGTGAGGACATGATTATGTAGGGTAAGTCATAACAAAAGCTATGTAATTTTTGACTTTTCAATTTGGATGTTTTTTCTAGATCTTTTTCACGCAGATTTAGATCTTTTTAGATCTTTTTTGACACCGTTTTGGATATTTTTTTGTCAAAGAAAAGTGGCAACACTGGTCCAGACGTGTCAATCTATGCCTGTATAAATTCAATTTCACAAGGCAATCTGGAATGTCTCAGTTTTTGCATATGCTTGGGATGAATCCTTTGTGAGGAGCTGGCAGAAGATTCACAGTCCAACCAACACCCACCAACCATAACCCATAACCCATAACCCATCAATCAATTAACCCATCACCTACTTATTATCACCCAACTACCAATTGAGAAGACTGTCCTCCTCAAGATGGGGTACAATATAAACCAAACATCATCCAGTGCCAGAGCATGTGTATAGCTCAGGGACCGTGCTGTGAGTTACACGTGGGAGAAGGTGCTGTGTGCCTATCCAGTTGCTGTGTGCCTATCCAGTTGCTGTGTGCCTATCAAGGTGCTGTGTGCCTATCCAGTTGCTGCGTCCTCTATGGTGAGGTACTCTTCCATTACCTGATCCAGTTGAGCAGAATTACCAGGGTCAAAGACAGTCGATTTACCCGGAGCTGAGTGAGGCATCAACAGTGGAACTGGGATAAGTGAAGTTTATGTCTCAATTATGCTATATTCCCCACAGCTCCACTAGATTCCAAGGATGAATATATGCTTCCTCCCGGACTTTCTGACTGTTTAACTTTGGTTGATTATAGTCATTGTATTCTGGAATCCAGCTGTTGTGTTTTGACATCTACTTCACTATTTTCTATTGTGTACATGTTGTAATGATTACATGCATTCATTTTCATGGCTGACTTAGGTTTCTCTATTTCACCTTTTTAAATGTGTAGCATTTGTGTGTGTATGAATCTTATCTATATGTGTTAACATGGTTATGATAATGACTTATCATAACCTGGGGGCTTTCTTTAGTAAGTAGTGGGGGTGTCCAGCCAAGTGTGCCTAGAAATATTGTATTCACATACTGACATATTTTGTAGTGCCAATACTTGAGTTGCCCTACTCCAGAGATAAGTTGAGCGTATATTGGCCACGGGGAATCCCTTAGACCAATACGAGCCAAACGACTCAACATAATTATCTCTGAGTGCTGTTGGTTCTGAAGGAGAAATCCTTACATTAGGCACGCGACAGGAGTGATATGTGACAACATTATCTTCCGTAAAGGTCATCTAATTTCCTTTATCCCCCACGGGAGGACTGGCTATCAGTCAACTCATGTCCAAGCTTCAGCAGGTCAACA
>CAJHNH020001471.1:166247-181247 GCA_905116865.2 Candidula unifasciata
AGATGTTGTCGTATACAATTAGAGAATCGGCGGACATACTATAAAACTGTTACCGGTACCATCGGAATCAGAACTCTCTGGCTACTGAAGACAGGGCGAGATCGCTTATGGGAATGTCGCCAGTGCTGTGATATCCATTTTTTAACTTAGGCACAACAATGCGGAAAAGACTTACTCCCGTTAAACTGTCAAGGCAGCAAAACTCTTTCAGTCCCAAATAACGCACCATGCGTTCAGTGGTTCACATACAGAAGCCCAATGGACGCAAGATGCGTCGATTTTAGTCTCTCTTCTACCACTTGGGCCTCTGATGCTAATCCCCCTAGGACGCAGAGTTAATCAGGACAGTCAGCAACTGTCTGACATTCATTCAATCAATCAAGTGCCGTCACCGCAATGAAGGTTGCCTATAATAAATCACAATCAGTGTGTCCAGGGTTATCCTGTGTCATACTACTTGTCTCATTCCTATAAAGCTGTCATGTCTATTATGTGGTAAAAACTGTCAGTTTAATCCGCAACCTCAACAGCGCGCGAGGGGGGGGGGGGGGGGGTTCAAGAGACGGACAAGACAGCAGTCTCAGAGGGAAACATCAAAGCCAGAGAACAAGAAACAGAATAAAGGGGGTTGGGGAAGGGGGCGAGGGATAAGGAAGGTGTACGTGTCTTCTTGAGAGCAAGAAAAAGTGTATGCATGAGACGCAATGTGACCGAAAAACTGTGAGAGTATGAGAACTGTCTGAAAGCGAGCGAGAAAGAGAGAGAGAGAGAGAGGGTGAGAGACACAGAGTGTGAAAGTGAAAGACAGAGAGACGAAAAGTGAAAGTATGAGAATGAGAGAGATTGTGTGTGTGTGTAAAATGAGCGCGAAAGACTGAGAGAGACAGTGAGCAGAAGAGGCAGAATGTGTGGGAGAGTATGTGAAAATGAGAGAGCAAGAGAATCTGAAAATGAGAGATCCATTTCAGCCAACCTTCACTGTAGAGGCGGCACCCGACTGACACACGCGGTTCGAAAGGAGATGGACATATAGACAAGACAGGTAAAAACGACCAGAGGTATAGTTGACAACCTTGACCAGTCAATAAAATGTCTTCACAAAAAGCCAACCGACTATGAGCAAACCAAAGAAGGAAACAAGAAGTGTGCAGAGTTTATCATTCTTCAAAAGCTAGTTTATGTTTATTCAATGGATCAATATCATGGCACACGGGTGTAATCCATAAGTGCTCCGTTCTTATTCTAACTCAAGTCTGAGTCTAAAGAAGCTTATCACGGTGCACGAATCTGTAGCACCAGCGAGGCTCTTGAAATACTCTGGGCAGATTTGTAACTCCAAATCCTGCTCGGGTTGTGGCGTTAGGCTCCTCTTTTTGATTTCCAACTGCTAAGGGGTGTTTTATGTGCGCAAAAATACATACTGGCGTCCGGTTTTACTACACGGAGACCAGGAGAAATTACTGGAAGTCCAGGTGAAAAAATAAGCCTTTACCTAGGTTTGAACCCGGGACCTTCCTTCATTCAAGGTCACTCAGCATCCGAGAGTGCAAGTGGCAAATCTGTTGTGATTTATAGCTAGGGTGTGACATCTGTGTCCTGCAGCGGATTTCAGCAAACTGCTTATCTACGACATGCTTGATGGAGACTGTAGCACCCCCACCCCCGTCATAGGACCCTTCGAAGCTCACAATAGGAGAACTAATTAGTCAAAATAAGAAGGGGATAGACAGTTAGAGAGAGGGTGAGAGAGAGAGAGATAAACAAAGAAAGAGAGAGAGTCAGAGAGAAGAAGAAGAAAGAAAAGGGAGAAAAAGATAATAACGACGATGGAGAAGAAACGGAGAACTAAAAGGAGAAGTAGAAAAAAAACCACTCCTCAGCGGCACCACCAGCAAAAGAAAAAAAACAGATTATTATAAAAAGGAGAAAAAGTTGGACACGGAATCGCAAGAAAGACGTGGACAGTATAGAAATACTTAACGGAAGTCCTTGCGAGTTTATGCTCCATCAGTGGAAGAGAAGAGACAGGTTAACGAATACCAGCATTAGAGAGAAAGCTGGGAAAAGCCCATGTCTGAACTAAGAATGAAATGGTTCGGCCATCTAGTGAGAATACAGCCAGACCAAGGTACACGAGACTTTTTTTTTTTAATAAACAGCAGAACATCCGAGAAGAAGGCGAGGGGAACACCAGGAAAAAGGTGAGGTTTTTTTTCTTCAGTTGGACCAGAAGCACTTGAGCATACCTCATCTGGCTAGGTGTCGTCAGCATCGAAGCCCTGTAACGTCGGTGCAACGTACACTGTTATTCTTTTGAGTTTACGGCTTTTTCTGCCATCCCCCGGCTCGAACACGAGACCGGACACACATAGGGGTTATACTGATAGACAATGAATTAAATGGTTCAGTTATCTAGTGAGAATGCAGCCAGACCAGACTGCCATGAGACTTAACGGTAGCAACATCTGGGGAAAGGCGGAGAGGTATCACCTAAGCCACCCGAGAATCGCAAGACAAAAACAGAAAACGACGACACTGGGCTACAGCCTAGTATCAGTGAGACAACAACAGAAGAAAATGTCTATCAATTATGGTTGGTTATTCAATACTGCACAGCTTATGTGCTAATTATTTAGATAAGATTGTAGGAGTACAGACGGCATATGTTTTAAGTACAGTTTCAAATAATTATAGTAATTATATTGTGCAGTCGGCACTCTTCCGAATACCAGTCCCAAATTATTCACGGCGAAAAACATCCATTTGAGAGCCTCAATAGGTTATGTAGTGAAAACATTTAGGCCATCATCATATTAGTTTCCATCTCTGCCGTTATTGCTCGATGGATAGCAATGTTTAGACGTTAAGCTAAGCGCCGTTGGGAGGAATAGTTTTCGATCCACTGAAGCGCCATGGGCAGGAATAGATTTTGACCCATTCTTGAAGCAGCGTGGGGAGTAGTAGTTTTCGATCCAATAAAGCGACGTGGGGAGGAATGATTTCTGATCGACTGTTTACATTACCCTTGTGGGTTCCAAGGCCACATGTTCGACAAAAAAAAAAAAAAAAACATTAGATCCGCTGCCACACAAAAAGCATGTTGTAAAAGGCGACTAATACAGACTTTGCTGAAATGGGATGTCTTGTGGCGAAAGGAGCAGACATCACAGCCCAGCTGTAAACCACAACACAACGTGCCAACCGTCCTTTCAAGGGCGAACGAAAAGAAAGAAGATTACCTACCCGTGACATTACCACTAAGCATTTCGCCGCCAAGCTGTAAACCACAAGACAGCAAAAGACGCATATATCGCAGCCTAGCTGTAAACCACAACGTGTCAACGGCCTTTTTAAGAGCTAAAAAAATATATGACCTCTCGAGGCCCTATATGGATTTTTTATTTAACAGTGAATAATTTTGGAACGGTATTCGTAAGAGTGCCGTGCAGTCTATATCTGCAATGACTCTGAAGTGATTTGGGGTGAGAAGACAAACAGAAGAAGAGGAGGATAAAGACGAGGAGAAGGGAAAAGCCGATGCCGTGCACAGTCTAAGCCCCACCGTGGACGTGGATGAATACCGACCGCTACACACAATGAAGGGGATTGGTTGGCACGTCACCGGGTCTAACACAGACAGACGGCGGTGTGTAGCCTCCAGAGATGCCAATACTTGGGTTTCACCCAAGATCTGGGTTTTTATATGGCGCCTTTTGTTCAGATTTTGGAATCTTGGGGTTTTCAGTAAGTATATCCTTATTTTAAAAATGTGGGTAAAGGTTTCGTTTCGTAACTATAAATTTTGTACTTTTTATCAATCTTAGGTTGTTTATTTATTTATTTTTTGCTTGCTTAATACATCCCGTCTCGGAAGCTGAAATATTTTGGTCATATCAAGCGCCACGACGGATTAGAAAAAAAAATAATAGCAGAAGGCATGGTACCAGGAAGGAGGGGTAGGGGTCGACCAACACGAAGATGGGCACAGGATATAAGTGACTCTTTGAAAATGAAAGAACATGAGGCGGAAGAGCTGGCGAGAGACCGAGTTTCTTCCATGCGGACCGTGATCTGCTACATGATGATGATGATATCCTTATATAAAAAAAAAAAATGGGTAAATGTTTTGTTTCGTAACTATAAAATTGTATTTTTTTTTATCAATCTTGGGTTTTTCGTTGCTGTTTGTTCTTGGCTTATGTACTGTCGAGGTTTTTTTTTTCGTCAGCTTAGCTTGGGTTTTGACAAACATTCTATTGGCAGCCCTGTTAGCAGCGGTATCTTTATTCGGTTCGTCAACACGTTTGTTGTACCGGGGATTTTAACAAGAAAACTGGCGCCAAGAAAGCATTCTGTCGCTTGCTGTAAGATGACTGAGTCGGGAGCGTTCCTTCTTTCACGTATCCCCGCCTCTTGTACACACCATTCTTTCATCCATACATCACATTTTCCTCCTATCATGCCGATTTATTTTTTCTTTGCTTCTTTTATTTTAGTTCACCCCATCTTGGGAATCTGGAAGTCATCATGGTACAGCGGCTACACGCTCGCCTGCGGATCAGAAGGATATGGGTTCGGTTCTGAAGGAGCCGGACTTCCCCGCCCCCTCAAAAAATTACCTTGACTCATAAGTCGACCCAGCCTTGAGTGGGTACCAGGTACAATCACTGGGAAGTAAAGGCGGCCGGCGTGATGCTGACCACATCATCCATCAAGTGCTAATTGGTATTTAAGATATAGGTCTAGCCCTATATGCCCAATACACGCGAGGGCGTGGAAAAGGGCCCTTTACTTTTTCACATCTCGGGAATCCGAGAGTTCCAGGAACAGTCCAATAATCTAAAGGGGTTAGTTAGAGTTAGTGTTCTTTTCAGACCGTAACACCACTATAATAAACTTTCCTTGCAACAACCACATTCCCCAAGATGGGTGATTAAAATAAAAGCGCCCTTTCTTCTCTGTTTAGCCCTTCATTCTTTGTCTTTTTGCTCTATCTTTCGGTCTCGCACAGCATCTAGCTCTCCAGTCTCACACAATTCTCCCATCCCTTTGTACCTTAACCGATATAATTCACACTCTCTTGTGTCTAGCTTCTCTCCCATCCCATGAATGTTTCGCCCCTACACACATCACCTTCAATGTCTCACCTACTTACACTCTCACTTCACATCCAAAGTAATTCATGGTGGAGGGGAGAGACACCTCTCCATCTCTAAAAGCATGTCGTAAAAGCTAACTACAAGTCAGATGACATTTACATAAGAGGCCAGGATCCAACATTCTGCATAAAAACAGGCCAGATCAGTTAAACGGACGTGCAGGCAGGTCGAGTCCTGTAGAACAAGACTACAGTCCAGAAGTGGACAAACAACCAAAACTTTCCGCCAGAATTTGCAGCCGATGAAGAAGAAGACAAAGAAAATGTAACGAACACGTTTCTTGGATCCTGGCCTATTTACGAGTACTCTTTTCATCCGAATAAAACACCTCATCCGAAAAGCTTTCGTGTTTTCATCTAATTTGTTTACATTCTATATTTCAGAGCCACATTATAACTGCAAGGATATTAACTGAAAGAGCTAAAATTCTGATGGTACCAGTAACTGTCTGATTGTATATCCGTCTCGCCTTTCCCCTGAGTGTCGAGCGTTGGCCAGACCCCCTTATAACTCCTCACAGTGCCATTCTCCTCAGACCGTAATGATCTATCTGTTCCTCGGCACTGTTCACTCGCTCCCAAAGGGCCCTCACAACATCCCATTTTATGTTCACCATTTTCTTCAGCCATTTGGTCACGGGTAGTGAGCATTCTTTGGATCTTTTCTCTAGGCTATGCTGGCGTGGTGGGGAATGAAGAAGCAGACAGATTGGTTGGATCTGCACCGCTGGGTGGTGAATTGATACATGACAAGGCAGATGTGGTCAGAGCCCTCTGGGAACATGTAACGAAGTTAGAAAAGAAACAAGATTATTACGGGCTGGAGAGAATGATGCATTTGGGGTTGATCTGAGGGTTCGGCCGGCACACTACGGTCAGAGGAAAGGTAAGACGGACATACAATCAGACTACGACTGGCACCATTAGTACTGGAACTCTACACTGGCTACTGAGGATGAGGACAGAGCGCATATGGGAATGCCCCCAAGTGCTGTGTTGTCAATTCTTGACTCAACTGAACTCCTCTTAGGCATATGTTTTCTGATGCATTTAACATTCATTCCGTCTTTGCCGATTCAACTTTCAATGGCACATTTTAAAATTGAAATAAAATTGGAACTGAAAATATGTAACTTGGTTTTTCTAAACTAAACAATTAATTGCAACACGTGTCACAACTACTGTATTTGTGTTTCCTTGACTATCCAATATACAAACCAAATAAGTGAACTGATCTGTTGCTTGAATTCCTTTTGTCTCATGTTACATCTGCTCGATTTTTGGGTGCATTATTAATATCCACCCAAAACAAGGAAAATCCACAGGTCACGGGATAGTCTAATATTTCAGGGGGAGGTAGATAGGCTGCATGCAGTCGTGGGACCTAGTCTACACTCTTTCATGGAACGTAGGTGGGTTGGGGTTAGGGCCAGTTCTATATGTTTTCGGGTGGTTACAAGCATCAGAAAGCTGGCAAACCCAGTTTCTTACCACCCTCTAAAATGTTGGACTGTCCTGTGACATCATCTGGGGTAAGATATTATTAAAGAACCGATTTTAGTTATTGGTGTCTTAAATATTTGTCTTTTCATAAGTTATGAGATGCTACATTTGCTAAATCATTTGTTTTCCCTTGCAGCCAATGATGTTTTCACACAGAAGAACATTATCATCAGCGAAATTGAGACCTTGCAACTCTGGGTTCTCCACTCAGTCAATGAGTTTTTCAACACACAATTTTTTATCACCCAGTCAAATCAACGTCGTCGTCATCAACTTCCACTTCTGCCGTTAGGCATTGTGGGGAGGACCAGTCTGCGATCCATTGCTTGATGGGCAGCAGTGGCTTTTGCCCTTTGGTGTCGATGTAGAAGCTCTTTAATGTCATCAATCCATTTCTTCTAAAGCAGCCTCTTGCTTTTACTTCAGATGGTTTTATGTATAAAGCCTGCATCGGTAGTTGTTGATTCTTACTATATGACCAAACCATTTGATCTTCTGTTTCTCAATGAATTTGCTGCATGGTGTTCTTCCTACAGTCTAACTTTGTCTTGGATGGTTACCCTGTCAACGGTTACACAAAATAACAGAAAAGATAAAATGCATCCATGTGTGACTCCAATTTAAACTTCAAACCAATGACCTAAACCATGATGTGTTCACACTTTACACTCTGAACCTTCATAAACTGCTTTGATAATATTTACTATTATCATAGGCATATCCCAAGATTCCCCAGTGTAAGCTATCAAAAGCCTTTCCTAAGATGATGACATAATTAAAAAAAACAGCTGCTTTTTTCCACAATTTCCTTTAAAATTAATGTTTAATTAAGAATCAACATCACAGCATTCCCATAAGTGCCATGTTCCCATCTTCAGCAGCAAGTGCACAGTTCCAATTCCGATAGTACCAGTAGCAATTTAATTGTATATCCGTGTTATCCTTTCATTCCCCTGGTCACTCCTCGAAGCACCATTCTCCTCAGACCGTGATGATCTATCTGTTCTTCCGCACTGTTCTCTCGACCCCTAAAAAGTCCTTACAATACCTAGCCTGTCATACATCAATTCATCACCAAGAGGTGCCGAAATAGCCAGTCTATCTGCCTGTTCATTTCCCAATACACCGGTATACTTTGAGATAATATCCAAAATATGCTCCTCCCGCAGCATAGCTTAGAAGCAAAAGTCAAAAGGAGGATGGCCAGAGCAATATACAGATTAAACAGCATCCAAAAGTTTATGATTAAGCACCAGCAAGCAAATCAAGAGTCATAATTCTGACAGCATGCAACTTCTCTGTAGCAACATATACGGATGTGAGTCGTGGACTATCTCCCAATCCTTAAGAATTAACGTTGGGGTTTTTGAGATGAAATGCTATAGAAAGATTCTCAGAATACCTTGAACAAAGAAGAGATAAATTCCTGACATTATAAAAGATCTGAACATCAAGGAAGATTGGCTAATAAACAGCATCTTGTCTCTGAAGCTGAAATATTTTGGTAATATCAAGTGCCATGGTGGAATGGGAAAAATAACAGCAGCCAAGAAGGAGGGACAGGGGCTTACCAACACAGAGATCGGTAGAGGATATAAGTGACTCCTTGAATATGAAAGTGCATGAGGCAGGAAAGTTAGTGAGAGATCGAGTTAGTTTCAGTCAGACCACAATGAAATTGACATTCTGCAAAGGACCTGCAGGGCAATTGATCAGAAGTCAGTTAATCTACTTTTGTCCCACTTTATTTCCATGTAACACACTATGACAGATATTGAATGAATTAATTTAAAAAAATGATCTAGCATAGTAAAACCTCGTTAAAAACATAAACCTGCTTCAGACGAATACTTAGTTAACATGAACAAAACTGTGGTTCCAGCATGGATGCATTCATCTTCTTCTTCAAATTCAACGGCTGTAAACTCCAGCGGAAAAGTTCTGGCTGTTCGTCCATCTCTGGACTTTTAGTCTTGTTCCAGAACCTCACAATTGCATGCACATCCGATTTTACAGATCTGGCATTTCTGTTTCCTTGCCTCTCAGGCAGATGAACTCCAACTTCAAAGGAATCCCCCAGTTAGTCGACTCTTATGACATGCTTGTCGGGGAGAGGGTGGGTGCATTCCAGTCTTCCCCACACTGGGGCCGTGGGACCCACACTGGGAGTATTATTCATTACACGCCCCCCAGTCAGCACAAATTCTTTAACGTAAACTCGTCTTTTGGTCCTTGGAATTCGTTGGTGTCAACGAGGATTTACTGTAATTGATAGTTAGGGTTTCGGTCCTAATACTCTTGTCATACTGTTATAATTAACATGACCAACATCTGACATTTAAGAAAATGTGTTAATATTTTAAGAGTGGTGTTTGTAGACATCGAAAAAACTTTTCAAATTGTAGACTATATTTAAATTAGTAAAGTAAACAAATTAAAAACAAGAATCCCCCGTGTGGGTTCCAGGGCCCCATTGTGGAGAAAACAAGAATAGACCCACTACCTCCCCAAAAGTATGTCATAAGAGTCAACTAATTGGGGGAGCTTCCTTTGAAGTCTGAGTGCATCTGCCGGAGAGGCAAGGAACCAACTGTCTGTATTCAAGAGAATAAGATCTGTAAAACTGATGCACACGCAACACTCAGGTTCTGCAGCAGGACTGCAGTTTAGTGGACGAGCAACCAGAACTTTCCTCCAGGGTTTACATCTGATGAACGCGAAGAAGAAGAAAAACAAGAATGGGAATAAGCCCAAATGCCGAAGGAGTGAAGTAATGATAACAGTGCAGAGGCACAAATGGATCATTACGGTCTGAAGAGGGGGAAGGATGAAACGGATATACAATCAGACAGTTACTGGCACCATCGGAATTGGAACTCTTCGCTTGCTGCTGAAGATGGGGACAGCAGCTCTGGGAGTGTCCTGAGTGCTGTAATGTCGATTCCTATTTCAACATTCAACAGTCAACATAAGTAACGATAATCTCAAAGTCCCAATTTTTCCTGCATTTGCCATTTAGGAGGTTGGTTAGCATGATGTGCTGCGATTGCAAGGGTGTCTGTGGTGAGGTGGTCAAGTTATCTGCATCGCACTTTGAAAGTTGTGGGTTCATTTCATGGCTGCTTCGCTTGGTTCACGGGTGCAATTGTTACATGAAGATCCCTGATGATCCTTGGCAGAACTATAATATTCGTGCTGTGTGTGACACCTTCGGTCAGCGGCTGGCCGTTCTGGAGTGAGAGACCAAGTCATATGGCAGGGCTATACAATTAGAGGCCCGCATGCCAAATCTGGCCCGTGGAGGCCTAAGAAGTGGCCCACGTGGTGTTGTAATGATCTTTCAGTGTTGCAGCTCCAGCCTCTGCCCAGCGACGATTCCCATTTTCAAACTTTTGCCCCTGAGCAAACTTAGTTGAACAGCCCTGTCATAAGGAATCAAATCGGGTACAATGAAGACCATCAATTAATCTTTTTTTTTTAAAAGCTAGCTTGTGATATCTGTACCTTTTCTGCTCAAAATGTCTGATTTCAGCAAAGCCTTAATTGTCTTTTTGTATGCAGACTTGATTCCTTGCCTTTCAGGCAGAAGCACTCCTACTTCCAAGGAAACATCCTAGTTGCCTTGTATGACAGCCTTGTATGACATGCTTGTTAGAAAGGCAGTGGGCCTACTCATCCCCCCCCCCTTCCCCAAATGAAGTGCAGAATCCCCAGGGGGAATAACATTTGTATATTTTTATTATCTTTGTCCCATGAATTTCTAGACCTAACTTGTATCCTCAAGATATCCATCTCATTTGCTTAAGCGAAAGTACGCTTTTGACAGGGTCTCAATAGTTGCTTCCGTCTAAGTTGCATCCATAACCCTTCATCTGTATAGGCTAACCCTAATCCTAATCCTAACACCGCCAGGAGAATCAGTCACAACAGTCCAACCACAAAGCTAACAACATCGGACGTTTGCAACAATTCTACTGTGTGTTGTCATTACTACTCTGTGTGTAGCAAGCCACTGCATCAACTTAGCTTATGGTCTGCCTGCCATATTTGCCAGAAATAAATCCTAATTTTACATATCACTGAGGCCCTTTCAGGGTAATTTTTTTAAATTCGTTAATTTAAGGCTGTTATTTGGAAGAGTGCCGTCTTTAACCTTACTTAACACAGGAAAAACATATGTAATATCCTTTATTCTAATTTTACACTGGGAAAAACATGTAATATTATGTACTCACCATTTGTAAGTTTCGTGGGTGTTGATTTTGGCCTTGCCGCCAAGGTTGTGGTCCTTGTGGTAGCACTGGTGACAGTTCTAGTTGTTCTACTGGTGGCAGCTGTAGCAGTAGCAGTGGTGGCGCTGGTGCTACCTGTCGAAACTGTAGCAGATTGTGGTCTTGGGGTCCGATGAGTGGCCGAGGGTGTTCTAGGTGTGGTGGTGGTGGTGGTAGTTGCCGGCTTCTTCTTCTCATCTGGAGTTGCAGGTTTTACTTCCTTTGGTTTTCTTACAGCTGCTGGCTGGGCAGGAGATGGCGCAGTGGCAGAACTCCTGGCTGATGTTGCGGAGGCTGGCTTTGTTGGGGATGTTGTTGGCCTGGCTGGCGTTTTCCTTTCCGTAGTTGCTGTTGTTGGTCGAGTTTCTGCTGGTTTTCTTGGCGTCGTTTTTGATGTTGCTGTTGTAACCTCCGTCTTCTTGGTAGTGGTTACCTTTCCAGCAGCTGGTTTGGTCTCCTTGGTGACTTTTGTAGTTTTGGTAGTGGTTGTGGTTTTGCCACCAGCCTTCGCTGAGGATTTTTTAACAGTAGTGGTTGTTTTGGTAGTTGCTGTTGCTGCAGCAGCAGCAGCAGCGGCGGCAACTGCAACACCAACAGCAGCTGTAGCAGCAGCAGCCTCTGGGCCAGTAGTTTCCGGAGCGGCGACAACTGGTTCCTCTTTACCTGCTGCCGGGGTTTCCTCAACAGATGCAGCGGGTTCTTCTGGTTTTTCTGGTGAAATATCTGAAATTCCAACTCCACTTACAACATCTTCAACCTCCTTTGGACTCTCTACCTCATGCACTTGAAGATGCTGTGAATCCACACTGGATTCTGATTCATTAGCTGTTGAATCCAAACCTGTATGATCGACAAATGAATCTGCTACCTCTTCATGCTCAACAGCTTGCGTCTGTGACACCCGCTGAGGTTCAAGAATGTCCACTTCTGAATCAAAACCTCCCGGTTTATCCTCCTCCTCATGGACGCCATTCTCTTCAAATGCTGGACAAACTTCCTCACCAATTGGCCGTTCTAAATCAACATCACTACCCCTAACATCCTCTTCTTGCGGCTGGTACCTGTCGTCCTCATCTGCAGCAGATTCTCCTTGAATAACTTGACCTAACCCATGATTTTCTAAGTAACTACTCTCCTGTTTTGGATCCAAACGATCCAGAAGACTGCCCTCCTCAGCAATGGATCTTTCCTCGAAGAAATTATTCTCAGGCTGGTTCCTCCTATCCTCCCCTCCTATGAGTTCCCCGCCATCGTCGTAAAAACTACCTTCCATTGACATGGACATCAGAGCGTTATCATTACCTTCCATGTGTTCCGCGCCGTGTTGTGGCTCGTAGTCGGCACTCTTCTCCTCTACACTGGTCTCAGTCTCTGTAGTTCCCGTCTGTCCCTGGTCCAAATGCTGGGATTCCTCTTCGTCTTCTTCTTCTTCCTCCTCGTCAGAATGCAAGAAAGCGTTGTTTTGTGAAGTAGACGTAATGGCTGTACCATCGACACCAAACTTCGTTTCTCCCTCCACTTCGCCGGCGGTTAAAAAAGGGGCTGTGTTGCTTTCAGCGGCAACAAATTCGTGTTGAAAGAGCTCTCCGTGCTGGCCTACATTCCCCACAGGCTCAGGGAGGCCGCTGGCTGCTAGCGGGTCAAAGGACGACAGGTTTCTAGGCTCTGGCGGGGATGGTAGGGGTTGGGGAATTGTCTCCGGCGAGGTTACGTTAGATAAATTATCGACATAACTACGTTCTGTGGACAGTAAACCTGATTCCGCCAAGCGTGAACTAAACTCACTCTCTTCCGTGTGTTTATAACTCTCTTCGTCGTATTCTACTCCGTAAGACTCCAGGGTGTCACCCCTATTTGTAGAAGTGGTATGGTCCACAGCTTCTTCATCATGATATTGAGCTGTGTAATCGTCGACTGCTGAAGTATTTGCCTCTCCCGCTTTCACACTTTCTTGTTCAAAATACTCGTTTCTTTTATCGGCTTCCTCTTCTTCATCGTCATCAAAGTTTATCTGTCTAAAATCAACCTTTGTCGGAGAAGTCTGGTAAACGTCTGCTGGTTCAGGTTTTAACTGTTCGTCTTGAGAAAAATCTTCGTGTTGCATTTCTTCTTCTTCTTGTCTGTTCTGGTCTCCGTAATCTTTCTTTCTTTCATTATAATCCTCTTCTTCTGGTTGTCTAAATTCTTCTTGTACTGCACTGGCGTATTCCATCTCTTCTTCTGGATTTATTTCTTCTTTCTCATAATCGCCGCCATTGGCGTGAGGGCGGCTGTATTGCTCTTCTTCATCATCGTACGGCTGTTCTTCTCCGTGAACGACCGGTTCTTCGCGTTCTCCCTCCTCTTCTATGATCTGTTGCTCTGCTCTGCCTTCTCTTCTGTCTTCATAAAGCTCAGTATCAACAATAGCAGACGTCGGAGCCTCGCTATCGATTATCTCTTCCTCTTCTGGAATAATCCTACCACCTTCCGGCTCGCCGTCATCGGAGAATCCTTGGTTTACGATCCCCAGATCGTCATCTTCTGCTTGTCCTGTTTGTGGCGGGATGTTGCTACCCTCATCTCTGTGACCGTCTTCATAAACTTCGCCTTTGTCAAAGTTGACACCCGTTGGCTCGGTATCGGGGTACTCATCAAAATGGCCCGGTGGCTCACGTTGGTTATACGCAGACCCATCATATTGGCCGGATTCAAAATCTGCACTGCCATCTTGCCCGGGCGTCTCCGACACTTCTGGCTGGAAAGCTGACGTTTCTTGGGAATGGATGTATCCTTGAGGGAATTCTCCAGGAGAATGCAGGTCTCCCTCCGAATGTTCTTCAGTTCTTTCATCTTCAGAGTGTCCTTCTGCAGCTTCATCAGTTCTACTACCCACCCCCTCATCCTCATAGTGTTCGACCTTCTGGGCAGTCTCCCTTTGGTGGTAAGAATCCTCATCGTCTTCAAGCCGATCATACTCCGCTTGGTCCTCCCTACCGTCGCCATACTCCCTCCCAGTCGACTCTCCTTCAGGACCTCCATGATACTGTTCATTATCTTCCTGAGAGACATCGCCATACTCCCTCCCAGCCGACTCTTCTTCAGGACCTCCATGATACTGTTCATTATCTTCCTGCGAGACATCGCCATGCTCATCCTCTTCCTCCTTCTCATAAGCAGCCTCCTCATTCAAGAATGGGTTGAACCCAACGATCGGCCGATCATGGGGATCGACATAAGTCCCACCCGCAACCCCAGTCTGATTCTTCCCAGCATCCACCGCAAACGGATTTGACCCCTGCTGAACCGTCTCCTCTGATTCATCATCTCGACCTTCACTTTCACCTCGAACATAAGCCTCATCGTCGAAATCATCCGATTCTGGAAAGTTCTGCTGTTTGGCAGAAGCTTCCTTAGCGAAATTTGCCGGCAGATCGCCGAACTGCTCGCTCTGGAAACGTCCCTGACCTTGGGATTCACCAGGTCGAGCAAAATCGTTCTCATCGTCGTGGTCGCTGTATCCATACCCGGACTGGTCGTAATCCTTGTCCGCCATCAGGGATGTTGGTTGCGATGTGTAGGGATCAAAGGGGTGCTGTGAATGGGGATCGCTGAACTTGGACAAGTGACTGGCATCTAGACCCAGGCTGGAGTCATCGAAACCCAGGTTGTCATCTGGAATAATAATGATAATTATGACAATAATGCTGATAATAGTGAAACAAATTATAATCTAGGTGACATTTGGAATAATAATGATGATGATAATGAAATAATTGAAGCACATGGTTTTCATCTGAAGTGATGACGACAGGAATAATAATCGTGTTTGTTGTTGTTGTTGTTGTTGTGATAGTATAGTATGGGGAGCAAAAGTAGTGGTGGTAATAGTAGTACAGTGGTATTATAATCAGTAATAGTTGTAGCAATCGTTGTAAGAACCAAGGATTGATGTTTCTGGTTGTATACAGTACCGGCACCCTCTCTATGCATTACCCACCCCTCCCCTCCAAGCGTAACCGTAACCGTAATACATATTCTGTGCCGAGTGCCGGCACCCTGGTAAGAGCAGTAGTAGTGACGGTGGCA
>CAJHNH020001471.1:191247-216247 GCA_905116865.2 Candidula unifasciata
CAGTAATTCCCGCAGCGTGTAGCGGTTGACGACACAAGTTCTGTGTTGGTTTATTCTTCTTCTTTGGCTTCCCGCGTTGTGTTCTTGTTTGGCGGTGCCTCATTAAAATTGCTGTTCTTGCAGTCTGACCATGGTTGCAGATTCACAGTTCTTAATTGGTTCAGGCAAACGTCTTAAATCTCGCAGAGCATTTAGTATATCCAAGATTTTCCGATTTTCACAGTAGCCTTACCTGCAAGTCTATCAGCTTGCCCATTTCTTGCGATCCCACATGTCCTGGCACGAAAATGAAACTAATTCTTGTCAGCCGTGAATGCTGTAGAGCCACCAACCACTGCCTTCGGACCCAGCCATTCTTTATCTTCCTGAGCAGTAAGTTAGTAAGTGAGTAACGTGATTTTACATTTATTTCCCATTCAGCAATTTTTAATTTTTCTTACTATTATTTTAAGCACTTAAGCTAGGCTTAGGCACCTTGAGTCCACAGCCGTCTCAACAGCACTATGGACCCTGGCGCAAACCTGTGTTGTGTCCTGGGGCACGTACCGCAACCACTCAAATAATTACAAGTAAATGGTAGATAACATTCAACACAGATTAGCATGAGGGCCCCTATGTTCACAGGGCCCCATTTGCAGCATGTGGTGCGGGGGCCTGAGGCAGAGGATCCCCGACCAGCAAAGGAGGTTACGCTATAACGTATGCACACAAAAGCCGCACAGCTTCTCACATTATCTTAGTTCCAATTCTTTGCTGGAAGTTCGCGAGGTTGAGTGTTGACAGAAGTAGAAAAAAAAATCTTGCAAAACTGTGCACTTTGCGCTCACACCCTACCCACATAAACCCACACATACACATATGAAAACATACCTCCAAAATTACGCCCCCTTCCACCTTCTCATCGCGTTTGCCGCCTTTCTATCCGCGCTCTCAGCCAAAAGACATTTTCTTGTATCTCATTCTGATTCCTCACATCCGGTTCTCTTATCTCCCACCATTTTCACTGTCTCGCGCTGTTTTCCCTCTCCAGATTGTATACTTTTCTGTTTAAACGATTCCGTCAGTCCCTCTTTGCCCAACCCTACTACTGTCGACAGAAAGAAAACATTGCCCCAACCCCATACATTTTCTACGACGGCGTTGGGGCAATATCTGGAACTGAAAACGGGACATACCACTTATATTTTGAACTGAAAACGGGACATACCAATTATATTTTGAGCTGAAAACGGGACATACCATTTATATTTTGGGCCGAAAACGGGACAGACCACATATTTTAAGCTGAAAACGAGACATACCACTTATATTCTGAGCTGAAAATGGGACATATGACTTATATTCTGAGCTGAAAAGAAGACATCCTAAGCAAGTCAGTTTAAAATCTTTTTCTTTTCTAGGTCCCAGGGGTGAACGGGTTTATTACTCGCTCGAAAATGGCTAAACAAAGATTTTAAACATGTCATATCACTGATAATTTGAGCTGAAAACGGGACATATCACTTACCTTGACAAATGCCGCAATAAATAAACTAAACAATAAGCTCTTTAACTTGCGACCGAAAGCATGCTGCAATGACAATTCCCATTAACACATTTCAGGCACCTAAGGTTATGAAATCTTTTCAAGTCTGCAGATATAACTACAAGTGTATGTTGTAATAAATGTTTGCACTAAACAGTAATATAACGGCACCAGACAGTTACCTAACATGACGCCCAGTCTGGGCTGGGAAGAAAGGACAATAACTCATGTAGCAGTTCTATATTTCTGCAAAGCCAGTGTGGCGTTGTAAGCGTCAATTCTGTTTACATGTTTTATTTATCGGCGATTGGTTCGCCCATTGACTGGTCGGTAAACGACTTCGTCGCTGGTCGAGACAGTATTTGGGTCTGTCTCCTTTGATGGTCGGCTCTGTACTAAGTCGATGCGAACGCTTCGTAATGCCGGGATGCCGGGTTCGATCCCAGCTGCAGGCCATGCGCCTTGCGTTGGTTTCGTCAGTGGTATCAAGAAAGCCTACCGTCCAGAAAGCAATGGCAAACTACTGGACCTAAATTTGCCTACAAAAACCTCACAACAGCCAGGGGTTGTTTGGGTTGGTTCTGCAACGTCCTGTAAAGGATACGCAACTAACCTCCTTTGATGGCCATAACACTGCAAGCGCCTTTTTAGGGCTTTCTATGGAGAGAGAGAGAGAGAGACAGAGACAGAGAGAGAAGAGAGGGAGAGAGAGAGAGGGAGAGACAGAGACAGAGAGAGAGAGAGGGAGAAGAGAGAGAGAGACAGAGAGAGAGACAGAGAGAGAGAGAGGGAGAGAGAGGGAGAGAGAGAGCAGTATGACATGGCTAAATCAACGATCTGTTCTGTCTTAAGGAATAAAGCTGCGCTAAAGACGGCAAGTGAGGATAATGGAGTGACTATGTTTCTTGCGCTAAAGACGGCAAGTGAGGATAATGGAGTGACTATGTTTCTTGCGCTAAAGACGGCAAGTGAGGATAATGGAGTGACTATGTTAACGACGCAGGTGTTAGAAGAAGCCACAAGTTTATTGTTAGTTTAAAAAACAGCTAGCTGGAGACAATTATAGCGACACCCTCATATGTGGGAAGGCTTTTCTTCTGCACGCTCATATAGTTTCTGGTGCGGGTGAAGGGATTAGGAATAGGAATAAACTCCACAGGGAAGCATGTACAGCAGGAGTCTACCAATCGTCAGTAGAAGTAATCTCTCGTCGACAAATGTTTCGGCCCACCAGCTCCTAGACGTTTTCAGAGAGTGGGCCCACCTGAGTTCATGAAGCTCACGATTGGTTTCCCTGCTGCACGAAATTACCGGGTGAAGGGATTAATTAGATATGCATTTATTTCCATGACACAAGTTACTTACGTTCGTGAAGGTAGTCAAGGAACGAAATCAGTTTTTGACCAGAAATACTGTAGTCACATCCATTCATACGTCCATTTACGAAGAACAAAAGAGACAAAATCGACCATGTTCAACCTAATGCGAGCAGAATCGGTTATATCTGTGGTCTGGGTTATTTGAATGCCAATTATGTTTGCTAAGAAATGTTAACTGCACCAAAACTAGTGGCTTGGACCGGTGCTCTGGTAGCTGGTGGGAGTTGTCACAATTGAAGTGTCCTTACTAGTTCCTTATTAGTTTTCATTTCTACTGCAGCATCCCATCCTGCTGAAATAAGCATGTTACTTACTGGCTGATTGGTCTCGAGGTATGGTGTCCGCCTCGAGTGCTGGAAGTCCCGGGTTCAAGCCCCCGTGAAGATGGGATTTTTTTCACGTGGACTTCTAGTAATCGCCCCTGGTCTCTAAGTAGTAAGATCAGACGCCCGTGTGTATTCTTGCGCACATAAAAAAAATCCTTTGGTAGTTAGAAATCGAAAAGAGTAGCCTAACGACGCTGTCCGGCAAATTTTGGCCAATCTACCTAAAGTATTTTATGATCCTCACCGGTGCAACGGAGTTCGTGCATTTTACTGAGATTCTTCAGACTGAGGTTTGAGTCAGAAGTAGAACGGAGCACTTATGTGTTACACCCGTGTGCCATTATGTTGATCCGTTGAATAGACAACAAAAACAACAACCCCTTGAACTTGAATTATGCTAATTTTCTCTTGGCTTGTAAAATTGTGCGAATTTCCAAACTTATTTACATACGCTCAGATAAACTCCTGAAAAACTCCGCATAAATGCAGACGTATGGCAGCTATAGTTCCCAGCCGTTGGACAATTTTCTTGAACAATTCGGTTACTTTATGCTGTCTTATTTCTAGCAATGCCGACAATTTAAATGTTAACGCTGAAGAGTTTTCAGGGATGGAGATATTCTTTGTCTCTAACTATCGTCTAACACTTGACCGTGAACTTTGACTCCGCAGATTAGAATGAGGAAGGTAGAAAATGTTGGGCATGCAAAAAACAACTGCTTCCTGTTTTTCATAAATGTGTGTTTTAGTTGGTTTTCTTATTCTTTTTTCTTGTTCCTTTTTTTTTTCTTGTTATAAATTCGCATCGTTCCATTCTCGTATTTTTCTCTTTCTTCTTCTCCTTCTTCTTCTTCTTCGTCTTCTTCTTCTTCTTCTTCTTCTTCCTCTTTTTCTTCTTCTTCCTCTTTTTCTTCTTCTTCCTCTTCTTCTTCCTCTTCTTCTTCTTCTCCTCCTCGTGTTTCTTCTTTTTGATCAGTTTTGACTACATCAGTGATTCAGCGTTGTGATGACCCCAACCATACAATATTTTCGCTGCTACTTCAAAACTTCAGTGAATATGTGTTTCCCGATAGTCTTAGGTGACCCCTGTGACAGGGTCGTTCGAACCCAAAGGGGTTGCGACCCACAGGTTGAGAAACGCTAGTCGACATGTTTCTAGCTATTTCCGTATTTATTTTCTTTTAAGAGCTCCGTACCACTTCTAACTCAAGCCTGATTTTGAAGAATCTCAACGCAGTGCACGTACTCAGTAGCACCGGCGAGGATCCTAAACTAATTAATTCAGATTTGTAACTCTAAATTTGGCTCGGGCAGCGCCGTAGGGCTACTCTTTTAAATATCCAACTGCTAAGGAGTATTTTTTTACGTGCGTAACAATACAGCCGGCCGTCCGATCTAACTACCCAGAGACGGTGGGGGGAGGGGGGGGATTACTAAAGGTCTACGTGGAAAAAATCTCAGCCTTCACCGGAGCCTGAACCCGGGACCTCCAGCAGTCGAGGCGGACGCCATGCCTCGAGACATCTCAGCCCCCGGCTACAACATAAAGTTGACCATACCCTCCTGAGATCTCGAGACCACTCGGCCCCCGGCTACAATCTAAAGTTGACCATACTCTCCTGAGATCTCGAGACCACTTAGCCCTCGGCTACAACCTAAAGTTGCCCATACTCTCCTGAGATCTCGAGACCACTTAGCCCCCGGCTACAACCTAAAGTTGCCCATACTCTCCTGAGATCTCGAGACCACTTAGCCCCCGGCTACAACCTAAAGTTGCCCATACTCTCCTGAGATCTCGAGACCACTCAGCCCCCAGCTACAACCTAAAGTTGACCATACTCTCCTGAGATCTCGAGACCACTTTGCCCCCGGCTACAACCTAAAGTTGACCATACCCTCATGAGATCTCGAGACCACTCAGCCCCCGGCTACAACCTAAAGTTGACCATACCCTCCTGAGATGTCGAGACCACTTAGCCCCCGGTTACAACCTAAAGTTGACCATACCCTCCTGAGATCTCGAGACCACTTAGCCCCCGGCTACAACCTAAAAGTTGACCATGCCCTCCTGAGATCTCGAGACCACTTAGCCCCCGGCTACAACCTAAAGTTGACCATACTCTCCTGAGATCTCGAGACCACTCAGCCCCCAGCTACAACCTAAAGTTGACCATACCCGCCTGAGATCTCGAGCCCACTCAGCCCTCGGCTACAACCTAAAGTTGACCATACCCTCCTGAGATCTCGAGACTACTCAGCCCTCGGCTACAACCTAAAGTTGACCATACCCTCCTGAGATCTCGAGACTACTCAGCCCTCGGCTACAACCTAAAGTTGACCATACCCTCCTGAGATCTCGAGACCACTTAGCCCCCGGCTACAACCTAAAAGTTGACCATGCCCACCTGAGATCTTGAGACCACTCGGCACCAGGCTACAACCTAAAGTTGACCATACCCTCGTGAGATGGACGAATAATCTTATTTTGGACGGCAGACGATAAGACAGATCTAAACCTCGTTCAACATCCAGAGAAGTTATAACTAAGGAGGCCCTAAACCTCATCAGGCAGGTATAACCAAGTCTTGTGCGGGTAAGGACTGTCGTCGGATCTCTCTTCTTCTAGCAATGCACCTACGCACATTGGAAGAAGCATGGACCGAGCAGATATCATCAACGCTGCACTGACTGATTGACACCATTCCGTCTTTCCAGACGATAGTGGGGTATACTGCGCTATAAGAAGGCATGGGACTCACAGCCCATGGCGATGGCGAGTGTGACTAGCAAGACTTGCCTCCCTTAAGAAAAGTCTTCCACAATTAAAGCATGGGATTTCAGGACTGTTGTTGTCAACATTTGTATTTAGTCTGTTTTGTGATCTTGTCGCGTCACTTAAAGCCAAGTATTCTTCTTAGGCATAGCATGTGAAAGCTTTTTAGCCGTTTCTCCTTGTGCGAATAAGTTGACCAAGTTTCATGCCCCATTTTTAGTGGACAGTGATGAATCTCTGACATTAACACGATTGCTCTACATGGGATCAAGCATGGACAGCAAGTCTATGTCGCAAAAACGTTTTTCAGGGCCGACATAGGAGACATTATAACCAACCTCTCAAGAGAACATGATTTGAAAGGTACAGTGCTGTTGGATATCGGAGGCAGTGACTCACAGCCCACGGCGATGGCGAGTGTGACTTGCAAGACTTGCCTCCCTTAAGAAAAGTCTTCCACAATTAAAGCATGGGATTTCAGGATTGTTGTTGTCAACATTTGTATTTAGTCTGTTTTGTGATCTTGTCGCGTCACTTAAAGCCAAGTATTCTTCTTAGGCATAGCACGTGAAAGCTATTTAGCCGTTTCTCCTTGTGCGAATAAGTTGACCAAGTTTCATTGCCATAAAGCACTGGGTTAGTGGACAGTGATGAATCTCTGACATTAACACGATTGCTCTACATGGGAGTCAAGCATGGTGAAGCAAGTCTATGTCGCTTTCAGGGCCGACATAGGAGACATTATAACCAACCTCTCATGGGAACAATCAGTAGAGGTACCTGGAAGTGGCTGTTGAATCGGAGGAGTGACTACGTATGGAAATGCCCAATGTGCAGTGACGTCGATTGTGATAACATCGCATACGATATCTCTCCACGGAATTGTTAGTTGCTTATCCAGAACTCAACAGCGCCAGCGATGATCCCACACGGATATATGTCAACAATGAATCCCTGGACAGAACGACAGGTGTGTCGCCACAAAGTTAACATTGAGGCGCAGGGCTCAAACCCATCCACCGCCTTACAAATTTGTTACTGTTAAAAACTGGAACAACATACTCTAACCACAGCCTTCTCCATCATATGGGCCAAGGGACTGTTGTGGTCAACTGTAAAACATGGGCGAACAAAGGTGTGTAGTTTTTCGAAGTGAAGCGAATAGTGGAAATGAGTTGTTACGTGTGTAGTTTTTCGAAGTGAAGCGAATAGTGGAAATGAGTTGTTACGTGTGTAGTTTTTCGAAGTGAAGCGAATAGTGGAAATGAGTTGTTACGTGTGTAGTTTTTCGAAGTGAAGCGAATAGTGGAAATGAGTTGTTACGTGTGTAGTTTTTCGAAGTGAAGCGAATAGTGGAAATGAGTTGTTACGTGTGTAGTTTTTCGAAGTGAAGCGAATAGTGGAAATGAGTTGTTACGTGTGTAGTTTTTCGAAGTGAAGCGAATAGTGGAAATGAGTTGTTACGTGTGTAGTTTTTCGAAGTGAAGCGAATAGTGGAAATGAGTTGTTACGTGTGTAGTTTTTCGAAGTGAAGCGAATAGTGGAAATGAGTTGTTACGTGTGTAGTTTTTCGAAGTGAAGCGAATAGTGGAAATGAGTTGTTACGTGTGTAGTTTTTCGAAGTGAAGCGAATAGTGGAAATGAGTTGTTACGTGTGTAGTTTACTTGCTTTCTATTTACATTTTCGAAATAGGATGTTGTGAAGTGTTTTTGTTTTTTGGAGACGGCCATGATCTAACATGACACACTGGCTTACTGTTATTCTAAGTTTGGATAGACATAGACACGACAGTATCATTAAGATAGGCTGGTATCACTGTTCATTCTTTCTGAAGCCAGGGGAAGTAACTTGAATAATGTTTGAACTCCTCTTCAGTAAAAAGCTTACACTAATTATTGGGTGAGGATTGGAGGGGGTGGAAAGGGGGGGGGGGGGGGGTCTCGAAGGGACCTAGCCCCCAAGTTCTGGCCCCTGAACCGAACGACGCAGTAGTTGGAAAGAACCCACGACAGTGAGCACGCAAGGCAAACGGCTTGGCCATTTCGCCACGGGTTTTAACAGACAGAAGAATCTAAAGTATGCCAAAAGAGATGCAGTGTCTGCAGCAGCCGCAGTGGAATGCTTGTTCTCTCTAGAGGAGATGGGGGACGATAGTGCATCGACCTGAGATATCCAAGATGGCGGAGACACGACCCAGCTGGCAACTGCATTCCTGAGGGGAGAAAACGGGTTTTAAACGGGGAGCCGGAGGGGAGGCAGAGAGGGAAGGGCAAAGACAGTCCCAAAAGGTGGGTTGGGGGAGCAGGGGGGGGGGAGTGAAAGAACAACGGAAAGGAAATAGAAAGCAATGAGTGGATAAAGATTTTTTTTAAAAATGAAAGACACGAACGAAACAATTAAGAATGTAACAGAGAAAATGAAAGCATTTGGGAAAGTAACACAGAGAACAAACATTAAAATTAAAACACGAAGATTGTGAGGAGGAGAAGACGAAGAAGAAGAAGAAAAAGAAGGAGGAGGAGAAAAGGAAGAGAAGAAGAAAAAGGAAGCATGTCTCTGAGGTAATGTGACATCTAATGTTTGTTCAGTAATAGCAGCAACAGTTAGTGGGTTAAGAGAATGAAAAGGACGGGAGAAGGAGGAGGGGAAGAAGAAGACAAAGAAGAAGGAGGAGAAGGCGAAGTAGAAACATAACACGCACTACTCATCCGACCTAGAATCCGCGCTAACAGATGGATAACACAGCAGTTAGAAGACAAAAATCATTGCCTATTCTTATCAAAAACGCAGGTTCAAACTAAATCACTGCTAAATACCAGAGAAGCATCTGCCTTAACACTTACCTGATAATCAAAGTTAAAAGAAAACGAACTCTGTAAAAAAATAATAATCAAAAAAGCAAAATCATTCTTGCGGCTAGTGAATGAACGTGTGGGATACGAGATAGTTAACTGCGTTCGCAGTCTGCCGTGAGTGAAGTAAACACACAACGTGTCCCGCGCTTTGGCAGCAGAATGATGCGAACTCCTGGCCCAGCTGTGACTAATCCACGCGTGTTTTGTTTATTAGGTTGGGCGGTTTGTTCTTTCTCTTCTCTACGTTTGGCTTCAAACTTCGCGTTTTTGGGTTTGAGTTTTCCCAGTGTGTCACGTGGCTGGCGAGCCGGTGAGATCACACTCTAACATTTGCTTCAAATATGACATCTCTCGTAACTGTTTTAAGTGTTTGTAAATTTTATGATTTCACTTTTTTTAATCAGTCAAGTTGAATTGCGTTAACTCATTCAGTACCAGAAGACTGTGCAGCATATGTCCGAATGGAGTCAAATTAGAAATGACATACAGATTCTAAACATATTGAATGTGGCCACTCGAGTAGCCAGATTTCTTTAACATACTCTTACCAAGTTCAAAATGTAAGTGAACACCCTATGCTCCGTGTGTTGTATGTATTTGATTGATCTGTATAGTCAATCACACGCTATGCGCTGTTTGGGACTGAGAGAATTAACTAAGAAGCGACACCAGGACATTCTCTGAAAACACCCTGTCAGCAGTCAGCAAACAGTTCCAGTTGCGATGGTACCACACAGTTGCAGGAACAGCCTGCCATATAACATTCTCTTTATGAATACAGTTTGAAGTTTGAACAACGGATCAACATCGTGGCACACAGGTAGTAACCCATAAGTTCTCCGTTCTTCTTTTAACTCAAGTTTGAGTCTGAACAAGCTCAGGGCAGTGCACTGGCTCTGTAGTACCGGCGAGGATCCTGAAATACTTTAGGTAGATTTTTTAACTCCAAATTTTGCCCGGGCAGCGCCGTTAGGCTACTCTTTTCGATTTCCAACAGCCAAGGGATTTTTTTTCACGTGCGCAACAATGCACACGGGCGTCCGATCTCGCTACCCAGAGACCAGGGGAAATTACTAGAAGTCCAAGTCCACGTGAAAAAAAAAAAAAAAAACCCACAGCCCTTACCGGGTATTGAACCCGGAACCTCCAGCACTCGATTTGGACAACATGCCTAGAGACCTCGCAGCCCCCTGAACACAGTTTGAGAATGAGATAAAGGACCCCTTTCCACGCGTTTAGGCATATTGGGCTTGACCAGTAGTTCTCAACCTTCCTAATGTTGCGACCCTTTAATACAGTTTCTCATATTGTGGGGACCCTCAAGTTAATGTTTTTCAGTAGTCTTAGGCGACCCCTGTGAAAGGATCGTTCGACCCCCGAAGGGGTCGCGACCCACAGGTTGAGACCCGCTGGTCTAGACCTATATTTCAAGGACCAATCGGATCGGCACTCGGTGGATGATGTGGTCGACATCACACCGGCCGCCTTTACTTCCCAGGACTCTCCCAGGTAACTGCTTAAGGCTAGGTCAACCTGGGAAAAAAACTGCCCGGCGCAGTCAGGACCCGAACCCACGACCCTCGGGTCCGTAGAAGAGCGTCTTGCCGCTACACCTTCGGATCCGTAGAAGAGTGTCTAGCCGCTACACCTTCGGATCCGTAGAAGAGTGTCTAGCCGCTTCATGACGGCGGCCTCTGAGAACGAGACAGCGGCAGTGAAATGTTTTTGGAGATGTTATTTTGGTGTTGTATGCAATCCTAATAAGAAAGAGACCAAAACTGTTCTTTTGCCACATAATGAGAAGAGAGACATTGGAGAAAATCGTGACAACTGGAAAGATCAGTGGGAAAGGAGGGTAGAAGCAGACCATGAGAAATAATGCTGGATGGGCAAAAACGATGACATGGAGGGATATAATCAAGAAAGCTGTTTCAGGCAACCAGGGATCGTGATCTGTGGAGACGCATGAGTGCCTACGCGTGTTGGCAGGGCACATAATGATGATGATGCAATCCTGGCATGCGCTATATGATATCACTGTTGAATTTTTTCCATGAATATCTTCATTCTCAATTCATACCAGTTACTTTCTAATGTTGAATTCTTATGTCAAAACAATACTGTTGTATTTAGCGGAAACACGGAGAACATCTAAGGCAAGTTACTAATAAAATACAAACATTCATTAACTGGTGCCTGCGCAGAATAGAGGGAATTAAATCGCATGATAGAATCACTAATATAGAACTTTGGGAGAGAACTAAACAAGTTTCAGTGGACCAAGACGTGAAGAATAGACGCTAACGTTGGATAGGACATACGTTAAGAAAACTAAGAATAAAAATAACTAGATTCTTTGCACTGGAACCCGCAGGGGCCTAGAAATAAAGGAAGACCACCCCCCCCCCCCCCCAAAAAAAAAAAACAGCAAAGGGAGCTAGAAAAAAAAGCTAAAAAGATGGCAAGGACATCGGGAGAGCTGCGAGCGATAGAGTGACATGGCGTGAGTTGGTTAAAAGCCCATGCTCCACTTTGGGACAGAAAGCAAAAGAAAAAGAAGAATTCCTTTTTTATTCTCAAAACCACCCACCCAACCAACCAACCAACCAACAACCCAACCAACCAACCAACAACCCAAACAACCAACCAAGCAGCCAGCCTGCCAACCAATCAATTAATCAACTAACCAACCAGCTAAACCAACCAACCAACCAACCAACCAACCAACCAACCAACCAACCAACCAACCAACCAACCAACCAACCAACCAACTAACTAACTAACTAACTAACTAACTAACTAACTAACTAACTAACTAACTAACTAAACTAAATAACTAACTAACTAACTAACTAACTAACTAACTAACTAACCTCATCTTCTTCTTCTTAGCGTTAACCGGCCATAAAATCCGGCAGAAAATTCTGGTTGTTCGTCCACTTCTGGACTGTGGGTCTGTTCTGAATATTACGTGCACATTCGTTTCGCATATCTGGCTTATTTGTAGGCAGAGTGTTGTCATTGCATGTATGCACTCATCCGCCCATCCATCAGGTCATCCACCCATCCATCCCTCCACTCACCCACCCATTCATCCACTTATGTGCCTCTGCATGCGTGCATTCAACACGCTATTTACTCATTTATCCATCCATCCATTCGCGTTACCCTGCATTCATCTACCCCCAAGTTGATTTCTTTCCAGACATCTTCGTTATTACTTGTTTTTTTTTAAAATCTGTCTAGGGTAGCGGTTCTCAGCCTGTGAGTCACGACCCCTCTGTGGGTCGAATGACCCTTTCACAGGGGTCGCCAAAGACCATCGGAAAACACTTTTACACCGAAATGTTGGTGTAGCAACCAAAATATCTGCATGGCTAGGGGTCATCACAACATCAGGAACTGTACTAAAAAGGTCGACTCATTAGAAAGGTTGATTACTAGCATTGTGCTTGCTGTCCCTTTTAGGACGAAACTGTTCGTTATTTGAAGCCCCACCCTGACTCTTGCCAGGGGCCGCAATATAGCCAGGCCATAAATATTTCTAACTGGCTGAACGCGGTTTCTGGGACCTCTACACGGTGATCCTCATCCACATGGTGCCACATTGTGTCATCGGGTGTTTATCGCTTGTGTGATGTCCTGGTGGGGTAGAAAGTCAGTCAGTCAGAAAGGCTAAGAGTAACTGGTCTAGGTTGTTATCATTCGTCTATAAAACCACATCTCCGTATTTGATGTCGTCCCCATGTAGGATGCAATTTTTTGTTATTTGAAGTCCCACCATGGCTTACGCCGGGGGACCTGAATATAGCCGGGGCATAAATATGGCCTAACGGCTGACCTCTCCACGGGTGATCCTCATCCGCATGGTGATACTCTGTGTCACCGTGTGTTTATCGCTTGTGTGATGTCCTGGTGGGGTACAACTACCTACCTACCACATCTCTGTCAGATTAGTTCCACTTCCTAACCCTAATTAAACCGACCAATCATTCCTGGCCTAGTACCAACTCGGTTATGGCCCTTGCCCCTCCAATGTTGGCGTGACACAGTTAGACAACATGCCTGCAGTTCCACGTCTGCTAAACCGCGGGTAGAGAACACACAGGCACTCTATACACACGAGGAATTAGTTCCCTGTAATACGTACACACACCACACATATGTGGGCGGTGAGTTTTTAAACTGCTGTTTTTGAGCACAAGAACATGATTTGGGAGCCAAAAAGAGGAGGGGGGGGGGAGAGTGGAGAGAAGAAGAAGTTGAGGAAGCAAATCAGCAGAAGAAGAGCACTAGCGACAAAAGCAGCAGATGATCAAGAAGAACAAGAACAAGAAAGAGAAGAACAATAAGAACAAAAAGCTAAAAGAAGAATAAGAACAACAAGAAAAAGAAAGAAGACCAGCAAAACAACAAGAAACAAGAAGAAGAAGAAGAAGAAGAAGAACAAGACATAAAAGAACAAGAGGCCGTGACCATTTCACGAACAAAGACTAGAAATGAAAAAGGATGGGCACTAAGAAAGTCCAGGTGTGTTTGAGGTGCAGGCTTATGTTCTTAGCCTAGCGACATCTCACCTGTGTTACATTTCCGATTTTACCTGCAGAAAATGTCACATATCTAAAGCAATAACCAGATAAGACTGGCACGTGCCCTGGCAACCTCAAGTTACGTTCTTAACTCTTTTTGTCCCGCGAGAAAATTCACGGCACCTGGATGCCCAGACTTGGATGAGTGGGAAAGGACACCTAGAAACAGGACAGGGACAATAGGCCATTTCATATGGCAGATAAACCCAATTTACGCCAACAATAGTTGGCGCATGAAACAGATAGGGACGGGGGCTGTATGGTCTAGAGGCGTGACGTCTGCTTTGGGTGCTAACGTTTCTAAGTAGTCAGATCGGACGCCCGTGTGTATTACTACGCACGTAAAAGATCCCTTGGCAGTTGGAAATCGAAAAAGAGTAACCTAACGGCGCTGCCCGGGCACAATTTTGAGTTGAAAATCTATCCATAATATTTCAGGATCCTCGCCGGTGCAACGGAGTTCGTGCATTGCGCTGAGATTTTCGGACTCAGATTTGAGTTAGAAGTAGAACGGAGCACTTATGGGTTACTACCCTTGTGCCATGATGTTGATCCAGGGTCTAAACCTAAACAAATAGAGAGACTAAGCCATTTAATAAAGCACACAAGCCCAATGTAAGCCAACAACATTTGGCACAAAAAACACAGCCACAAATATAACCCACAGCTTCTTTTTTTCTGAAGGAGCTGGTTAAACGTGACGATTTTTGTTCTGTTATCACAAAAACTGATGATAATGATGCGGTACAGGGGCGGCTAGAAGCTTGCAAGACGGCCTGAGGATCTTGAGCTTGAACCGGCATCGTGAGGTATTTAACTCTTTAAGTCCCAAGAAACGCATCATACGTTCATGGCTTCCTACCTAGAAGCCCAATGAACGCATGATGCGCCGATTTTATGACTTTATTTACTATCGCCTGGGTCTGTGATGCTAAACCCCCTGAGATTCAAAGAGTTGAACCTGTCGGTACCAAACAACCCAACACGATTTTATCAGTTACCTAGCACAGTGTTCCTCAACTTGTTTACACCTACAGCCCATCAAAACTAGGGAACTTGTTTCGCAACCCACCTGACAGCTAACCAAACACAGAAATAAACAAATGCTCCCAACGGAGCATAGAACATCTACCAGTTCACACAAAGGCCCTTTTAAGAAATTGGTTACGACTGGTTACATTTTGCAGGGAAAGGCTTGTTGCCGGTCCCGCGATATCCCTCGCTAGCAGCAGCAGAAACAGCGGTGCTGGTCTCGCGCTTTTCCTCGATAGCAGCAGCAGTATCAACAGCAGCAGTAGTAGTAGCAGCAGCAGTATCAACAGCAGCAGTAGTAGTAGCAGCAGCAGTAGTAGTAGCAGCAGCAGTAGTAGTAGCAGCAGTAGCAGTAGCAGTAATTTTCATAACAACATTCTGTTTAACCCGCAGGGTTATAATCTTGATATAACGTGTTCATCGAGTTCTCAGAGTATGTGTGTATTATTGTTTATATCGTGTTGTTATTTATTTCATGCAAGTATGAATTCTGTATTATTGTTTCCAATATCGCTTTGTTAATACATTTCTGGGTTGTGATTATGACTGCTTGGCTTGCTTTGCGATCGTCATATTAAACCAGCATTCTCAAAGGGGGAGATTTAGGTTATAATTATGACTAGGTTATGTAAGCCATGTAAAATGGCCCAGCATCGCACGCCATCAGGAGCCATGGAAAGGACTCATGCAGTGTTGATGCGATCAAAGTAGACAGACTCAAATGCTGTTCCCGACCGCCGACGAAGTCGTCTACCGAAGAGCCAATATGCCAACTGGTCGCCGCTGAACTTATTTTCTTCCTGATAACAAGAAATACACGAAGCAAACAAATGGCAGGACCACATTCGTCACGGTTTAATTTCGTCAGATATTTTAATAAGCAAACGTACAATAACAACTAAACAACAACACAAATGACAGCCGAGAAAGCACGGAACTGACCGACCTACATTCGTCATTCGTCACAGCCGCATTTCGCCAAATATTTTAGTTACTACTGGTACAAACATTTCTGTGACAACATTGTCCATAAACACCGGAAATAAATTCGTCATGGCGCATTTCGCCAAATATGTAAGCAACGTCACTTACAGTGGCAACGTCTCGTCTGGCTTCTGCAACCCTGTTTTAAAGTAACAAATAACAGTCTCACTGCTACGTACCTCTAAAAAACGGCTTATCAAAGGTTTACTGAAATTGGATATGTTGGGTGGATAGGTGCATCTGTCGCAGCCTAGTTGTAAACCTCAACACAACATGTCAGCTGCCTTTTTTTAATGGCGAACGCAAAGGAGGAGGAGGAGGAGAAGAAGAAGAAGAAGAAGAAGAAGAAGAAGAAGAAGAAGAAGAAGAAGAACAAGAACAAGAAGATAAAAAGAAGAAGAAGAAGAAGAAGAAGAAGAAGAAGAAGAAGAAGAAGAAGAAGAAGAAGAAAAGAAGAAGAAGAAGAAGAAGAAGAAGAAGAAGAGAAGAAAAAAAGAAGAAGAAGAAGAAGAAAAAGAAGAAAAAAGTGTTAGAAGAAGAAGAAGAAGAAGAAGAAGAAGAAGAAGAAGAAGAAGAAGAAGAAGAAGAAGAAGAAGAAGAAGAAGAAGAAGGGGAAGAGGAAAGAAAAAAGTAAAAAAGTGTTAGAAAGAGAAGGAGAAGAAGAAGAAGAAGAAGAAGAAGAAGAAGAAGAAGAAGAAGAAGAAGAAGAAGAAGAAGAAGAAGAAGAAGAAGAAGAAAGAAGAAGAAGAAGAAGAAGAGAAGAAGAAGAAGAAGAAGAAGAAGAAGAAGAAGGGGAAGAAGAAGAAGTAAAAAAGAAGAAAGAAGAAGAAGAAGAAGAAGAAGAAGAAGAAGAAGAAGAAGAAGAAGAAGAAGAAGAAGAAGAAGAAGAAGAAGAAGAAGAACAGGAAGAAGAAGAAGAAAAGAAAAAGACAAAAGAAAACTTCAACAACATGTTGACTTTTCTTCTCTCATCTAGCTGTACACATCTAGGCATGCGGGAGTAAGCGGCAAAGAACGAGCAGAACAACTGGCAAGTATTGGCAGAAGTCCCTACATCTAGACAGAAATAACAAATAAGGGGTTTTTCCATTTAGCTGTGAAATTCACACAGAACGCCCAGGGATGACTCATTGTTTCTAAACAAAACCAGAGCGTGATTTCCTCTGTAGCAAATATAGAAACATTCACTGGTTTTGTGGTGTGATTGGTGTGTGTGTGTGTGTGTGAGTGCGCGCGCGTGTGCGTGTGTGTGTGTGTGTGTGGGAGGGTGTGTGTGCTGTAATGAACATAAAATACAGGCTTTCTGATGTGAATAGACTATTAGTAATGAACATTACTGATGTAAAAAATTAAACACCTAGTGATATGAAATATGTCGGCCATTCCAAACGCCTTGAAGGACATACAAAGAAAAAAAATTATGGCCCGCGTTGGCCAGGCATCAACAGCTTTTAACGGCTTGAACCAAATATGAAACTTTGAATTGTACAGTTTTAAAACCAAGTTAGGTATTTTCAATTCTAATGTCATTTTAGTTTAACATGCGCCAATGAACGGCGGAGAACCACTGAAGACATGAAATGAAAGTTAAATACATTCAAAAAACAAATGTCCCAGGAAAATGATAAAAATAAATTGGGATGGATTCAAAAGGAGTGAAGAAATAAGATGAATATTTGAGCAATTACTGGTATCAACAGTTACAAGACAGAGAAGATGGCGCTATGTCTGAGCAAATACTGGTATCAACAGTTACAAGACAGAGAAGATGGTGCTATGTCTGGACAACCACTAGTATCAACAGTCACAAGACAGAGAAGATGGCGCTATACTGGACACATCCTGAGAAGAAACCAGAAGAGAATCACTAAACAGGCAATGAAATGAGAAATAAAAGGATTAAGGAGGGAAAACGCCTCAAAGAAACCCTAAAACGAACGTTGACGACAGAGGCCAAAGCTGCTGGACTGGATTCATCCGTGAAATTAAACTGATTGTATAGGATAGAACGGAATGGATGAACCGCCTGCGAGCCCTATGTGCCTATTAACTAAACGCCACAACGGCATGGAGAGAACAGAAATAGAAAGTAGAGTAGTTGGGATCAAAGAGGCAGGAGTCTATCTCTGTTTCTGCATTTTCGATGTGTTTTCTTTGACCCTATTTACATGTTTTTAATGTATGGGGTCGTGGGGGTCACGTTGCCTCTAAAAAAAATGGGGTCAGGATCAGTGCTGCCATTTGGGATGGGGGGGGGGGGGGGTAACGTCCAGAGGTGGCCGAACAACAAGAACTTTTCGCTAGAGTTTGGAGCCGGTGAAAGCGAAGAAGAAACAGAAGTTGCGGCCCTGTTCACGTTTCCAGGCCTAGGATTAGAGTAACTTGCCTGGCCATTCATGCCTTCTTAGGTCGCTAAAACTCTCCTATGTTGCGGGGGTGTTATGATATGGCTTGGTTTGGCGTTCCCTCGGTGTATGTAATGTTTGTGGAAAGTTGTCTTCTTCTTCTTTGCGTTCACCAGATGTACACTGTGGCGGAAAGTTCTGGTTGCTCGTCCACTACTGAACTGCAGTCCTGCTCCAGAACCTAAGTGTTGCGTGTGCATTAGTTGTATTCTTGTGAGTCTTTTTCAGGCGCCCGTACATAAGTAAGAAGTACTGTGGGGGTGGGGAGGGGGGGGGGGAGGGAAATTGCTGCAGGTGCGACGATTCTTGGCTATCAAAACTGGGATTTTTTTTTTTTATTTCTACGTTCGTTGGCGGTGGCTCCCCCCCCCCCCCCCCCCCCCCCCCCCCCTCACGAGAGAGAAAGAAAGTAGTTACAAGGAGCGTTGTTATCATAAGCCGAACCGTCGCTCAGGTAGCAGAACGTGAAAATAATAACGCAAGCGAGCGGTAAGAAGTCGAAAAAGGAGGCAACGGTTCAATTGTTCACAATACGGAAAACATGTCTAACCCGCAACATAGGAGAGGTCTAGCGACCTAAGGAGGCATGAATGGCGTGGTACCAAATGTACAGTTTTGCTCGGCAGGCATCAAAAAGTACAAAATGTGTAAGAGGGTACCAACTTCAGAAGCCTTGATCGCGAGTCGGGGGGAAAAAACCAGAAGTTGTTTACCGCTGTGTTAACGGGTTAAAGGAAAGTCCCCCCCCCCCCCCCCCCCCCGCCACCACCGGTTATATCTCGAAGCCCACACCGACAGCTGGACGTGACAACATCATGAAGTGCCTGGATTCAACACTGGAAGGTCTGCCTCCCTTCAGACAATGACTCAAGCCGCTGACACTAATCTCCTGGGTCATCTTCAAGTGGAAGGAAACAGCCAGCTCCTGCAGCTCTGCAGTTGATCAGACCTTTCGCTGGGTGCATTCTATGGAGCTGAGTCTTCTCCCAGAAGTGCCGACGACTGAAATTGAAATGTACCTTCTCCTCTTCTTTCTCGCCTCTCTTCTTTCGCCGCATTTACCTCTCCGGCCTCGTGCACTTTTCTACCCAAGGTGTCGATCCGCCCCCCCCCCCCTTCCCTCTGCTAGCACCATGCCTTCTGTTAGTATTCCTTGTAATTTGCGGTGTTGGTCGATGTGGCCAAAATACAAGATTGAAGTATCCGGAGGTAACCTGCTGCTTACTATCCAATCCCCCTTAATGTTCTACTTCTTCTCCTCCCCTTTCTTTTTTTCTTCTTTTCCTTCCTTTTCTTCTTCTACCTCCCCCTTCTCTTTCTCCTTCTATCTTCCTCTTCTTTTTTTCTTTCTTTTTTTCTTTCTTTCTTTCTTTCTTTCTTTCTTTCTTTCTTTCTTTCTTTCTTTCTTTCTTTCTTTCTTTCTTTCTTTCTTTCTTTCTTTCTTTCTTTCTTTCTTTCTTTCTTTCTTTCTTTCTTTCTTTCTTTCTTTCAATAACACGGGTTGAGTCGAAAGGTATAGACATCGTAGTCGTAGCCTAGATCTAAACCTCCACACAACCTGCAAACTTTTAAGGGTGGACACAGAAGGTGGGGGAAGAGGAGGAGGAGAAGAAGCGGAAGCAGATTTTTTAAAAGACAGAAGACGAAGAAGAAGAAGAAGAAGAAGAAGAAGAAGAAAGAAGAAGAAAAGAAGAAGAGAAGAATGAAGAAAGAAAGAAGAAGAAGAAGAAGAAGAAGAGAAGAAGAAGAAGAAGAAGAAGAAATCTACACAAGAAGAAGAAAGACTAATAAAGAAGAGAAGAAGAATAAGAAAGAAGAAGAAGAAGAAGATAAGAAGAATATTAAGAGAAGAAGAAGAGGAATAAAGAAGAGGAAGAAGAAGAACAAGAAGAAGAAGAGGTAAGAAGAAAAGAAGAAGAAGAAGAAGAAGAAGTAGAGAATCCTACTCTTCTAACTTTAATAATCAATTCCTTCCTAAAGAAGAATCCTCCTCCTCCTAGAAAAAAGAGGAAGAACCCATAAGAAGGAGCAGAAGTAGCTCCTTCCTCCTCCTCCTTCCTTCTCTCAGACCGTCAAAGAAAGAAGAAGAAGAAAGAGAACTCCTCAAGAAGAAAGAAGAAGGAGAGATCCCCTCCTCCTTCCTATCCTAGAAGTCCCTTCTTCCTCCTCAAAGAAGAGAAAGAAGAAGAAGAAGAAGAAGAAGAAGAAGAAGAAGAAGAGAAAAGAAGTAGAAGAAGAAGGAGGAGAAGAAGAAGAAGAAGAAGGAAGAAGAAGTAGACAGAAGAAAGACTCCTTATCCCCTCCTTCATCATACTCGTTCCCCATCCTCCTAAGAAGAAGAAGAAGAAGCCCTCCTCACTCCTCCCCCTCCTCCTCCCCCTTCCTCCTCCTACCCCTCCTTCCTCTACCTCGTCTTTCTCCCCCTCCTCCAAGAACCCCTTCCTCCTCCCCCCCCTCCTCCAAAGAAGAAGAAGAAAAGAAGAGAAAAAGAAGAAGAAGAAAAGAAGAAGAAAAAGAAGAGAAGAAGAAGAGGAAGAAAAGAAGAAGAGAAAAAAGAACGACGACGAAGAAGAAAGAAGCTTTGGAGGAGAAGAAAGGAAGAAGAAGAATGAGAAGAATCCTCCTGAGAGACATACGATACAACCTCTCCTCCTCAAATTCCTCCTTTGCCCTCCGCCTATTCCCCCTCCCACCTCTACGACCTATCATCAGCCTCCTCCGCCTCCGTCTTCTCTTCCTTCTTTTCCCCTTCTCCTCTCCTCCGCCTCCTTCAGCCATCCTGCCTCCTACTCCTCCTCCTCTCTCATACCTACAAGAAGAAGAAGAAGAAAAAGAAAACGACGACGAAGAAGAAGAAGATTTACAGGCAGTGTTTTGTGTCCTTGCCTTCAGTCGCAAAATCATCTAATAAAGTCTAGCCGAAGTTGACGTCGCTACAAACAAACGAACAGACTCCAACAACACAAACAAACGAACAATGAAGAATGTGTCACTAAAGTGAGAGGCCAAATAACAATCGTGGAATGCGGCAACAGCTGTCTGCAGCGGCAAAATTAGATTGTCCTTTTTCATTTTCCCGTCTGCAGCTGGTATTCACTAATATCAGTCACATATTGGGGAAATGATGCATAGCTGCGAAGATTAGCGGTTCTCAGTGTGTCACTTCAGAGGTCCAGGGCAGTTAGCATGGTTTGGATATTTTTCATGCCGGTGTGTTGGGAAATGAGCAGGCAAATAGACTGGCTGGCTCTGCATCACTTGGTGGTGAACTGATGTATAACAAGTTAGATATTATGAGGACCCTTTGGGAGACAGTAAACAGTGCGGAGGTGCAGACAGATCATTACAGTCTAAGGAGAATGTCGCTGCGAGGGGTAACCAGGGGATCTGGCCGACGCCTAACACCTAGGGGAAGGATGAGACGGATATACAATCAGACGGTTACACGTACCATCGAAATTGGAACTCTTCGCTCGCTGCTGAAGATGGGGACTTAGCACTTATGAGAGTGTCCCGAGTACTCTGATGTCGATTGTTTATTCAACATTCCACATTTAGAGTGTCCTGTGGCGATCAATGTCCAGAACGGTGCTCTCAAACGAGTACCCGAACATTTCAATTCTCAGCATCTTCAACGTGTCCTCAATGTGGAGGTATTCTGCCTTTGTCCGGCTGCTTATCAACAAAAAGCAGGGATATATAACTGGTGCCCTACAGAGGCCTAGCAAGCGAGGCCTAGCAAGCGAGGCCTAGCAAGTGACCGGTATATTATCGCCACGAGCAAGAAAACAAAAAGTAAAAGTCCCTTTTCCACGCATTCTAGCGTATTAGGCATATAGGGCTATACCTATGTTTTATACAACAATCGACACTTGGTGGGTTCGTTGTCAACATCACGCCGGTCGTCTTTACCTTCCGGGACTATACCTGGTACCCACTCAAGGCTGGGTTGACATGAAAGCCAGGGTCATTTTTTAAGAAAGGCCGGTTCCGTCAGACCTGAACTCACGACCTTCCAATATTCCCATTTGTTATGTAATAATAATCTTTCCGTGCTAGGACTTGGACCTCTAGCCAGTGTCGGTCCTCCATTTTCAACACTTTGGTCCCTGTGTAATCAACACTTTGGTCCCTGTGTAATCAACACTTTGGTCCCTGTGTAATCTTAGCTGAATAGCCCTGCTGTAAAGCATCACAGAGGGAAGTTAGATGTAGTTTTCTGTGGTTTGCTAGTTGTGCAGCTTGTGTTAATGTTGTCATACCAAGTTTCTGTAATGTCTCTTTTACCGAAGAAAGCCAACCCTTTCCTTTTACGTTGTCCGTCTCTTTTATCGAGAAACAAGTAGCTTACGTCATCAAGTCTGGCCACACCTATGACAAAGTCAGTACAGTAAGTCTCTTGAGAACCACCTCATCTATCTAATGGGCTCTAACTCGCCGAAGGAACTTAGTGTAAAACATAGCCTTATCTAATATTTTCTTCAGTTACAGCCCTTGCTTTCACATATTTTTCTGGCTAGTACTGACTTACGGTGTTTACAAAAAGAAAGCCAAGAAGAAGCAGCTCATTCTGTAGATCTCTTATGGCAGTAGGGAGTGGGTTTGTCCCAGAGATGAACTGGTCTAGCTGTTTGCTTACGGTCTGAAAGTTTTTGGTTTGCATTCAAACTCCGATTACTTCGGTTCACGATTGCAAAGATTAGAGAGATCTGTAATATTCGCTGCTGGAGCTCTGGAGTTAGATGTTTCGGGGCAACAGGCAGGGGCTAGAGCAGTTTGTGGGCTCCAAACTTTCATCTGAGCGGTGACTATCGGACCCCGTATTGAGAACCCTTCCTGAAGACATCTGCAGCTCGGAGTTTCCCTCACCGCAATGCTCAAATGGGAGAATTATCACATCAGGTAAGCATTCACAGTCGATACCTGTTGATCGATATCGTTTAAATTAAAAAGGGTGAGTGTGTTAGCGAGTGAGCAGGAGAAAGGGCGGTGAGGATGAAACACACACACACACAGGCACACACACACACACACACACACACATATTATATATATATATATATATATATATATATATATATATATATATATGGTAGATATACAAATTTGTAGACGGTTGTTAGCAGAAAATCAAAATGCCAGAGTGACAGATAAACAACAAACAGAAGGAGGGACATTTAGACATAAGGAAGAGCGGAGGACAGACAGACAGATATACTTGTAGGTAGACAAACAGGCAGATATACATGCAATAGAAAAGACAGACAGACGGACGGACGGACGGGCGGGCGGACGGACAGGAGAGAGAGAGAGAGAGAGAGAGAGAGGAGAGGGATGGATGGATGGATGGATGGATGGATGGATGGATGGATGGATGGATGGATGGATGGATGGATGGATGGATGGATGGATGGATGGATGGATGGATGGATGGATGGATGGATGGATGGATGCATGGATGGATGGATGGATGCATGGATAGTCAAACTGACCTGCCATTTGTCAACTTATTGACCTGCCAAACACAGGACAAAGTGAGAATACTGTGAGACCGAACACCGGGAGTTTGTGTCGTAGGGAGTCTAATTATGTACTGAATTTTAGTAGGTCATTAGTGGCACACACTAACTGGCTGGCATGTTACACATCCATACATTCTTTAATAACCACATCTACAGACACACACACACACACAGGAACATACATAGACACACACGCGTGTCACCTTTTGCAACATACACATACTCGTGACATCACACACACATACACACTCGTGTCACCATCACACACACTTGTGTCATCACACACACACACTCTTGTGTCACCATCACACACACTCATGTCACCACTCACACACTCTGCCCTACCCCCCGCACCCACACACTCACTACGTATCACCACTCACGCCTGCCACAACTCAAGGTAGCCACGCACATGGCGTTTGTCTCGAGTACTGGAGGTCCCGGGTTCAAGCCCCGGTGAAAGCTGGGATTTTTTAACCTGGACGACTAGTAATTTCCCCTGGTCTCTGGGTAGTAAAATCGGACGTCCGCGAGTATTTTTACACACGTAAAAAAAAATCCCCTGACAATGGAGATCGAAAAGAGTAGCCCAACGGCGCTACCCAGGCAAAATTTGGAATTGAAAACCTATTCAAAGTATTTCACGATCCTCGCCGTAGCTACAGAGCTCGTGCATTGCGCTGAGATTCTTCACAAAAAGACTTGGGTTAGAAGTAGAAAGGAGCACTGATGGGTGACTACCCTTGTGCCATGATGTTGATCCGTTGTTCAAAACCAGAAAACAAAAACAGTGACACCCACTCTTACGTCAGCATATTTACTACACATACACGTACAATATACCTCCTTCAATACACACATAGCCGCACACACTCACACATATCCATACACAAACTTTTACCACGACACACACCAACAACTGCACACATACAGTATAATCCCCCACTCCCCATAACATTTAACAGTCACACACATCAATACGCACACACACAAATACAACGTGGCGTCTTCGATGCCCACACATCCACACACACACTTACCACAATACGCACAAAACACGTGCATATTTACAACAAATGCCTAATTCGACACACACTCACAGGCCGCATACACGTGTGCGCACACACGAACTGTGGCATATACACTGTAGTACGCACTCACACAAATAACCACGCACGCGCACACACACACACACGCGCACACAGATCCAAGCACGCACACCCGGTGCCCCATTCCAATGAAATGACTCACAAACTCACACAGGACCCGCCCCTCCATACACTGTCTCCCTGTACCGAGTCCCCGCTCAAACTTCTACTCCCGGGCAGACGATCAATATGGCGCAGTCTGAACTTCCGGGTTTCCGGGTTACACTGTCAAGTCCTGAGTCCCTAGCAACGACAAGGAACACACAAGAACCGGATCAATTTTCTCTAATTATTCCTGACACTGAAACACAGGCCGGGCAGAAATTAACAAGGTGGTGCCAGGAGAGAACTGGACTACGTTCTTTCAGCAGATAAACAAGGCGGGAGGAAGTCGCAAGATATAGGGTAATGGTTGTGCATTATAGACGAATGATGAGAATACCCTAAACAAATAACAAAGG